>SSNR01000738.1:68774-107804 GCA_006937965.1 Callopanchax toddi | reverse complement strand
TATCTGTGACGTGCTAGGACCGTGTCAGCTTTATATTTCAATGAAGAACTTTTTATCATCTTTTCCCAGTAAAAATAATCGGACATTCAACTCTAAGTAGAAGTCAGGTGAGACCTTTACAGGACGATCGTCTCAAGATGAGATCAGACAAGTCGGTGACACGACATTTTATTTCTGAAGATTAGTCTTAAAAAGGGGGGGCGTATTATAATCGGGGTTGTCCTGTTTTCAGGTCAGTACGGTAAATCATTAATCATCCCCTTAGTTCTGATTGTCTTTTGTGGTATTTCATCATTTTGACTAGTATTAGTGAAATGTTAGAATAGTAATACATTGATTTGTATGAAGTAAAGTTTGCCTTATGAAGGTGTTTACTCAATCTCACATCACATATAAAGTCCACACACAAAATAATATTCATATCCTGTAAGAATATTAAATATTGTTAGTCCAGACCAGGGGAACGGAATATTTTCTGTCATTTACCGGTTCTTTTTTTTTCTTTCACTTTGACGAACAAATCTTAAGGCCGTCCGTCATTTTGACAGATAACAATTCACACACCTATGTACGTGTGTGTGTGTGTGTGTGTGTGTGTGCACGTGCCGTCTGACTGCGCAGAGTGGAGTGAAAATGACAGCGAGCAGCAGCTTTGTGTAATGACGGGATCTCGCCTCGCCTTCTTCTGCTTATCCGGGTCCAGGTAGTGGGCCGGGAGCAGGAATCAGGAAGGAATCCCAGACCGCCCACACCCCAGCCTCCTCCACCACCTGACAGGACTAGCCCGAACCGCCTCAACTGGTTCCGGAGCAGCGGTTCTACTCCAAGCCTCTCCCACATGTCTGAGCTCCTCACCCTGTCCCTAAGGCTGAGCCCGGCCAGCCTGCGGTGGAAACTCATTTCAGCCGCTTGTATCTGTGATCTCGTCTAGGGCTGGGACGATGCGTCGACGTAATCGATTACGTCGACGCGTAAAATACGTCGACACAAAAAATGTGCGTCGATGCGTCATCGCTTTCAAAACAAACATGGCGCCAGTGAGTAAATCAGTCCACCCGGACTCGTAGTTAAAAAGTATGGGACTATTTTAACAGAAAAGGAAGCGAATCAGTCGTTAGTCGGCTTTGTAAAATGGAAATGGCCGATCATAAAAGCACGACGGTGCACCAGCATCTCAAGCGGCATCCAGGAGCAGCTTCCGCAAATGACAAAACACCGAAAGTATTCTACTTTTTTACTAACGCTGGTTTTTACTAGGGGCGCAACGGAACGCTGGTTTTTACTAGGGGTACAACGGATTGTCACTGATCCAGATCCCTATGGATCGCCCTCTATAGTTTGGAACGCATGTGTTCCAGACGACGCAGCGCTCGCTAAATCATCTCCGACACTCTGCTTATATGCTTACGCGCTCTGAATCTGCAAATAATTCCCCTCTGAGAAAGACGTTCGTTTTGCCATCAGTATAGAGGTTCAGGCTGTTGGAGTCGGTCGTTTTAGTTCACCAGAACAAAGATCCCTGATCAATATCTGGTCAAGTCTGTTGTGCGCCCGCGGAGCAGCTGATTCCTCTGTCTCTCTCTGTCAGCTAGAATAATCATCTCTCTGTNTTTTTTATTTGTGTTTTTGTTTCTTTTTGTGTGTGTGTGTTTTTTTTTTTTTTGGGTGTGGTTTTTTGGTTGTTTTTTGTTCTTTTTGTGTGTTTTTTTTTTGGTTTTGTTTTTTGTTATTTTTTGTTTTTCTTTCTGTGTCATTTTGTTTTTGTCTTTTATTTTACTTTACTTTTATCTATTTTATTTATCTTATTTATCTATTAGCCCTTATTTTTGTCTTTCTTATCTGTTGAACCTTTCTATTTTGTCTTTAAGATTTTTTTAAATCTTTTTTTGTGTTTTATATTGCTCTTTATCTTTTTTATTTAGATTTTTTCCATCTTATCTATCTATTGAACCTCTTTTTTTGTCCTTTACTTTATTTTTTAATTTTTATCCATATATCCTTTATCCATTTTCTATTGTTTATTGTATTTCTATCTTCTTTATTTCTTTTTTGTATATTTGTTTGTTGTTTTTATTTCTTTATGGCTCATATAACCAACTACAGCAGGAGTCGTCTGCTTTTCTGTGCAAAAGTCTGAACGAATGCGTCCATATCCAGGCCTGTTGTTATGGCCTTCTCATGAGCCAAAATTACTAACTCTCTCTTTCTCTCATGTAGCATAGTGCGGCGGAAGTGTGAAAGAACACGAGACAAAGTGGAGAAAGAGCTCTCGCATGATGCAGATGAAATTCCAATGACAAGGGAGGTCACATACACACGATGGAGCTGAGGAAAATTCTCCAACATTATTTTTGCAACAAGAATCTCGTTGAAAAGTTTGTCACTGTCACTTCCTGCCATTTTCTGCAGAGGATTTAACATGGCAACATCCAGAAAAGAGTGAGATTGAGGTTGAAGGCAATTAACTGCTTTCATGAGATCAAGATTGCTTTTGGAGAATCTTGTCTCCATCTCTATGATGGCTATGTCAAAAATGTTGAGAAGAGCTCTCTTCAGAGCTTGGCTGGGAGTCATGGAGTCTTCTGCATGGCCTACAGTGGACATAACAACACTACCTGTGAGCAGTGAGCTTGTTGTTCTCTTTCTTTTTGCAGCTGGTGCAGGCAGGCTGGTTAATGTCTCACTTTCCTCATCTCTCATCTGTTTCAGAGACTGCAGAGATGCACTGATTACCTCTGAAGCACAGCACAGGTCAACAGAATGAGCCTGCAGCATAGCATTGGCAGGCTTCAAGGAACCCAGAACTTTTAGGAGGAATTTTCCAATTTCAAAGAAATGATGCCTCCTTAACATGATCAATAGCCCTGATGCTTCTGTGCAGACTTCAACAGGAGCGGCGGTGTCTTCTGTAACCTCTGAAAGGATATTCATAATAGCATCCTGATTCTCCACAAGGGCCTTGGTCACATCACGGTGGCTTGTCCACCTGATCTCCAACAGTCGTTTAAGGCACGGAACATTATAGTTCTGTGACAAATAATGTCGGTGAAAAAAAGAATGCAGTGATCCTGATAGATCAAAGAAGGTTTTTGCACATGGCTCTGCTTGCATTGCATGGACCACTGTCAAGTGCAGCTGGTGGTTATAGCAGTGGGTATAAGGAATATCCTTCCCTACCTTCTTCTGCAGTAAGGCCTGAACCCCACCCTGACCCCACTCATGACAGGAGCTCCATCATAGCACTGACTGATCATTTCAGCTGCACTAGAGCCTGATTCAGAAAGATGCTGAAGAATTTGGGTGGTAATAAATTCAGCATCTAACTGACTGAGGTCAAGCAGACCAATCAGGTGTCCCTCTGGAATGCCTTTACAGACAAATCTAATCATGACTGACAGATTTTCCACGTAGCATCTGTCCCTAGTTCCATCACTTTTAATGCTAAACCCAGAATAATCAGCTTTGTCATAATTATCTTTGATCCTATCTATTACCATTTGGCCAGTGTTTCAATAATTTCGTTTTGTATGTTGTGAGAGGTGTATTTTGCATTTGCTGGAATGTGTTTATTTACTTCATTAAATTTGGGGTCCTTTGCCAGTGTGTAGTCAACCATTTTTAAGAACATTCCTGCAGAAAAATCATCAGGGGAGCTTTCCACACTGCCACGAAGAGCGAGTTAATTTACTGCTAGGAACTGAACTACTTCTCCAATCGTTTTTATATAATATCTAGTTTTTTCAATTTGTGTGGGACCTATTAAATTACTAATGGTTTCCCCTGTGGCCTCTCTTTGGGACATTTCAGACCAGGCTTTTGTATTTTTTATGTGGCATTGACTTGATGCTCGCTTTGTTAGTCCCTTGTCCTTTTCTAATGCTGTTTTCCAATTATTAAATCCTTGTTTTGTGAAAACCAAGTCTCTATCATTGTTCTCTCCAAATTTACGACATGGGAAACAAAAGCATGCATCAAGCTTTGCTGAATATTCGAGCCATGGTCTCCCACGATACCAGCCTGGGCAGAATGAACGCTTATTCTTCCCAAAATGACGCTTGGGGAAAACCAGAGCTATGGGTTGTGACGGTGCTGCTGTGTTCAAACCGGTGATCGCATCACCCGCAGCGGCCAAAGCCGGGCTGAGAGCGACAGGGACAGCGGGGATTGCCGTGTTTGTGCAACTCAAATTAGGTGTACTGTTGCACTGGGAACGGGGGATAGAGTCGGTGGCTAGTGAAGGAGCAGTCCTACCCGACGGGTCGGGTAATATTTCGGTCTCTGCTGCTAATGAAGTGGCACTGCAACTGCTAAGTTTAGCTTTAGCAATCAGAAATCTCCGCATGGTCGACTGAGTCGCAAGAGTCTACTAGACTCGGTTCTCTTCAAATACTAAAGAGTGACACGGAGAGAATGAGAATTCTTCGGGGGAGAAAGAGTAACCAAACAACTCCGGTAAAAGACAGCAGAAGAAACTCCAAAACTGTAGCTCAGCTAACTGCAGCAGTCTGGCAGGCCAGCTCTACTGAAACTGAGCGACTCAGAGCTAGCGACAAGAAGTCCAGCGACTGGCCACACCCTCCCTGTGCATCTACCAATCAGTAGCTACTACTTTGAATGAGGACAATAGGAAGAGAGCGCTCACTCTGACCATTTTTCACTGAAAATTTTTTAAAATTTGGCATTTCTGCATGCAATCGCGTTTGGGGGGGGCAGTCATGGAATTTGGGGGGGCAATGCCCCCCCATGCCCATGCCTACATCCGGGCCCGGATCTCGTTCTTTCAGTCACTACCCAAAGCTCATGACCAGGTGAGGATTGGGAGGTAGATCGACTGGTAAATAGAGACCCATGCTTTCTGGTTCAGCTCCCTCTTCACCACGACAGACCAGTTCAGCGTCGCATCACTGCAGACGCTGCCCTGATCCACCGCTATACAGTGATGTTTGACGTTTTGTGACGTTCATGTTGATGTTCTGGATTTGTTTGAAAACAGCTGATCTAAAGGTTGCTGTGGTTACGAGGCAGCGTGGAGTGCGTGACAGCTGGAGGAGTGAGAGAGAGAGTCCAGATCCAGAAAACGTGGTTTTTCCTTTTTTTGTAAGGCAGTGACAGCTGACAGTCTTCCTGTTAGTAAATAAAACCATGAGGTTTGATAAAACTGACTTTTTTGTGTGAGAGACCATTACAATATTGTTAAAATTAATGAAAAGAAAATAATGTTGAAAATGTCATTATCATATATATTTTTTTAAATTAATAAGTGACGAATAAAAATTGATTATGACCGGATTTTTTGTACCCTGTCAGTCAAAATGACGAACAACAGAAAAGTTTAGCGCGACCTCTGGTCCAGACTAAATATCTGATAGTTCAGCATACATTTCCACTACACTCATATTAAATCAAAGCTCACAGTGAGTCAGACTGTATTGTGATCTCGGTGTGAAGTGTCTTGCCCAAGGACACAATGCCAAAGCCCAGCAGGAGCTGGGGATTGAACCAGCGACCCTCCGGTTGCCAGACCAACACTCTACCTATTGAGCTATAGCAGACGCGATCATTAAGTAATTTTATTCTGTCGTTCTGATGGTCTGGTAGTGTTTAAACAAGTGAGAGAAGTGTGAAAATTAGGGATGAGCGAGTACTGCATTATCTGTATCTGTACTCTGAGTGGGCGGGGCCTAAACCGGAAGTGGGCGTGTCGTGAACAGGAAATTATGTAATTTGCCCTGAAGTGGGTGTGGCTTAAATCTGTACATTATTTTAAGTCTGAAATTGATATGGATTGATCAGAATTAGCTTTATGTATTGTTTATTTGAAAACTATTTACAGAGCAGCCTCAGAATTAAGATTCAATGTTTTTGATCACAATATTAAAGGCTGGGTTTTTCAGCCTTTTTTGAGCCAAGGTACACTTTGTTATTAAAAAATATCACAAGGCACACCATGGGGGGGGGTCTAGTTACCAGCCTAACATAAAATCCTAAGACCTGTCAGAACCTCCCAGACCAGAGTCACAAACCCCCCAACATTCACCAGACCAGATGAACTCTGAGCTCATTGATGTCTGATAAAGGTAGCAGGTTGAATTTGGTCCAATCAAACATTTTTAACACTAAAACACATTGATCTGTCAGGACTGCAGCTGTTTACTAAGCCTCACTCTGTTTTAATAGTTTTATTGTAGAAACCTTCTCATCTGGTCACCTGACAATAAAGGATTAGATTTAGTTTACAGGTCACCTGATTAACTCTTTTTTTTTTTAACCACATCAAATCACTTCAAACTGATTTTTTTTCACCTGTCAAAAAGTGATTGTAGCATCCAGTTTATCTGTAATGGATTAAATCTGCCTTAAAATGACTTTATTTCTCTCCTGTTTATTTTATTATCCATGTTACAGGATGTAGGGCTCTGTCATCATGTTTTAGTTAAACTACTTGTGGGTCTTTTTAAACATTAGAATTAATGTGAGTCTCTGAAAACAGCTGTAAAGACGAATGTGATAAAGTCACTGACAGATCAATGTGTTTTAGTGTTGATGATCTGTTGAATTTTAAGCTGTCAATCACGCAGCTGGGAAACACGGCGCGCGCTCCCATTCACTTTATGAATGACAGGCGCGCGAGCACGGCTGAGTTCACCTGAAGCGTGACAGGTGACAGATAACGGGACCTTCGTCCTTCAGCCAATGAGTCTCAGACCGGTTTTACGCAGACTTTTTTGCCAAATGCAAAAAGATGATGATTCGACCCAGTGTTAGTAGACCCGCTGATCTACTGGTTTTAAGAACCAGGCAGATCAAAGTATGAATTTTAAAAAGTCTGGACTTCGTTGGTCCACCGGGAAACGATCGGGTCACCAGAGCGTCCAGGTTGACGCGGAGCCTCCTTCTCCTCCTCGCTGAACTACTCACTCACAGGGAGAACGCGTCCTGTCAGGACTGAAACCTCTAAGCGGACTTTCCGTCTGCTCCTACCCTCACACCGGGAAGAACCGCTAGTTTCCCCGCCGCCGCTCCTGGCGGTCTGCGCGTACAGCTGTTCTGACCAAGCAGAGCTAGCGGTTAGGAGCACGGGAGAGGTCCGGGTGGCGGAGCCGGAGCGGGTTACTTTTGAGTCTGTGTGACTGGCCACTCATAGAGCGTGAACACAGTCAGTTGACGATTTCCTTCAGCACGATCACGAATAATGATGCGTTTTATTTGGATTCGGCTCGGACTCGTCAAAAATGCATTATCCGTACCGGATACTCGTCTGAAACGAGCATTCGGCTCACCCCTAATGAAAATGTTAATCCCTGTCTGAGAAAGTGTATCAAGTGTGTAGTGAGGGGTTTTACAGCCACTGTCCTGAGAAACAAGCTAATGTCTGACCTGAGATCAGAAACTTTGTCCAGGGTTTGGAGGACGGCTTGTATCCCTTCTGTTGGTATGGAGGTCCACAGCAGCTCCAGCTGGACTCCTTCACTGTGTTTGAGGATGAAGAGCAGAGCAGCACAGTCCGCTGAGTCCAGCTCTGTGCAGCTCAGGTTGAACACGTGATCCACTGACCTCACTAAATGAGGTATCATGTGACTGGTGTGTTCTCTGTAGATCGCTCTAATGCTGGACTTTAGAAAGCTGGGACTGGGCCTGGAAGCACACAAAGGATTTACAACATTTAGTACAAAAATCACAATCAGCTGAGACATTTCATCTGTTAATGACTCCTTCCTGATATCATTTTTTTTATGTTTGCCACTCTTAAATGTTTCAGACCATCAAAGATAACACCAAAGACAAGTTTCTAAATAACGCCGTTAAATATTAAGGAGAAATACAGGTCCTTTACACACAACTGAAGTAGTTCAAGCCTTTTATTGTTTTAATATTGATGATTTTGGCATACAGCTCATGAAAACCCAAAATTCCTGTCTCAAAAAATTTGCATATCAAGAAAAGGTCCTCTAAACGAGCTCTGAACCTAATCATCTGAATCAACTAATTAACTCAAAACACCTGCAAAAGATTCCTGAGGATTTAAAAAACTCCCAGCCAGGTTCATTACTCAAAACCACAATCATGGGTAAGACTGCCGACCTGACTGCTGTCCAGAAGGACATCATTGACACCCTCAAGCAAGAGGGCAAGACACAGAAAGAAATTTCTGAAGGAATAGGCTGTTCCCAGAGTGCACCTCACTCAAGGCACCTCAGTGGGAAGTCTGTGGGAAGGAAAAAGTGTGTCAGAAAACGCTGCACAACGAGAAGAGGTGACCGGACCCTGAGGAAGATTGTGGAGAAGGACCGATTCCAGACCTTGGGGGACCTGCGGAAGCAGTGGACTGAGTCTGGAGTAGAAACATCCAGAGCCACCGTGCACAGGCGTGTGCAGGAAATGGGCTACAGGTGCCGCATTCCCCAGGTCAAGCCACTTTTGAACCAGAAACAGCGGCAGAAGCGTCAGACCTGGGCTACAGAGAAGCAGCACTGGACTGTTGCTCAGTGGTCCTAAGGACTTTTTTCAGATGAAAGCAAATTGTGCATGTCATTCAGAAATCAAGGTGCCAGAGTCTGGAGGAAGACTGGGGAGAGGGAAATGCCAAACTGCCTGAAGTCCAGTGTCAAGTCCCCACAGTCAGTGATGGTCTGGGCGCCATGTCAGCTGCTGGTGTTGGTCCACTGTGTTTTATCAAGGCCAGGGTCAATGCAGCTAGCTATCAGGAGGTTTTGGAGCACTTCATGCTTCCATTTGCTGAAAAGCTTTATGGAGATGAAGATTTCATTTTTCAGCACGACCTGGCACCTGCTCCCAGTGCCCAAACCACTGGTAAATGGTTTACTGACCATGGTGTTACTGTGGTACTCTCCTGACCTGAACCCCAGAGAGAATCTGTGGGATATTGTGAAGAGAAAGTTGAGAGACGCAAGACCCAACACTCTGGATGAGCGTAAGGCCGCTATCGAAGCATCCTGGGCCTCCATAACACCTCAGCAGTGCCACAGGCTGATCGCCTCCATGCCACGCCGCATTGAAGCAGTCATTTCTGCTAAAGGATTCCCCACCAAGTACTGAGTGCAGAACTGAACATGATTATTTGAAGGTTGACTTTTTTTGTATTAAAAACACTTTTCTTTTATTGGTCGGATGAAATATGCTAATCTTTTGAGATAGGAATTTTGGGTTTTCATGAGCTGTATGCCAAAATCATCAATATTAAAACAATAAAAGGGCTTGAACTACTTCAGTTGTGTGAAATGAATCTAAAATATATGAAAGTCTAATGTTTATCAGTACATTACAGAAAATAATGAACTTTATCACAATATGCTAATTTTTTGAGAAGGACCTGTACTTTATCCACAGTGACCTGGGTCAACCCGGGGGCCTCCTGCCAGCAGGACATGCCTGACACACCTCCCTGGGGAGGCGTCCAAAACCACCTCAACTGACTCCTCTCGATATGGAGGAGCAGCGACTCTACTCTGAGTCCCTTCCGAATGTCCGAACACCTCACCCTATCTCTAAGGCTGAGCCCGACCACCCTGCAGAAAAAACTCATTTCGGCCGCTTGAATCCACGATCTCGTTCTTTCAGTCATCATCACATAAAGCTCATGACCAGGTGAGGATTGGGAGGTAAATCGAGAGCCTTGCTTTACGGTTCAGCTTCTTCTTCACCAGAGCAGACCGGTTCAGTGTCAATCACTGCAGACGCTGCCCCAATCCGCCTGTCGATCTCCCTCCTTCCCTCACTCGTGAACAAAACCCCGAGATACTTAAACTCCTCCACTTGAGGCAGGACCGCTCTCCTGATCTGGAGTTAGCAATCCAACCTTTTCCAGTCTGTCAAACCTGTTAGTTTTATTAGCTATGCAGGATTCTGTCTGAACAATGATTGTTTCATGTCTATTAAAGGAGCATTTCTGCTACAGCTGTCAAATACTGATGTTCACAAGACTGAAATTATTTAAAAGGACAAATAACTTTACTGTGTCAAAGAAAAGAGAAAATCAGACGTAGAAAATCACAGTAGGATGTAACAACTGATTAACAACTGAACATGGAGACAAGTCCAGTCTGTTGTTCATCTCTGAACTCAGGTCAACCTGTTTTTATTTACAGTCAAATCAACAGAAGGAAGCTGAACTTCTTTTAGCTCTGAAGAGGTTTGTTCCTCATCTGATGAATGTTCTCTAAATAAGAAACTAAAGTTTAATTGTCGTCTTTTTAACTGATCAGAATGACCATGTTCTGGATGAAGGAGACCTTCCAGTAGGAAACGTTTTTATGTGTTGAGGAAAAATGACTCATCAGATCCTCGAGTGTGGATCACATGTAAAACAAGGAAACAAATAAAGAGCACTGGGGCATGCTGGGAAACGTACCTGAGCTGTGAGATATAAGGCAGACACTGGAGGAAACTCCTCACTTCACTCTCTTCATGTGAGGAGACTTTCAGATTCACTTGTTTCTTCTCTGATTGGAGTTTCAGAACTTCCAGGAGGATGGAGGTCTTTCTCTCTGACAGCTTAATGGTCCAGAATAGAGGAACTGACTGGAAAACTGACTGTAAGGATGGAAGGAGACTCAGACCTGTTTCAGTCTCACGCTCTTTTACTCGGGACCAAAGATCTAGCAGGAAATCACACTGATCTTTATTTCTATCGTCGTCATCATCATCCACGTCTAGTTGATTCAAAGGAAAAGTTTCATATCTACAGACTGATGCTAACAGCTCCAGGATCTTCTCTCCTGTCTGCTGTTGTCTCTCTGCTGCAGCACAGAACAGATCCACCATCAACTCGGTTTGTTCAGCATGATCTGCCCAAGGATCCAAGCTGGAAAAGAAGGAGGAAACATTTAGTGAGGATTTGAAACATCAACACGACCTCACACTACTGATGGACTCCATCATGCTCCTGACTGAACACACATGGAAATCCAAGTTCACGAGGTAGATCAGGTAATGGGTTGGCCCTTCTCATGTTAGCGTGGCTGCACTGGCTCTGGGTGATTGTCTCGTGGACCAATTACCAAGTGGCTGAGGTGTATAAGAGTCACCAGGGTGGGGTGTGACAGGTTGGTTCCTCGGACTTGTCTCAGCTCATCTTAGGTTGTTGCCCGTGCTTCTGCTTGCCAGGTTGGGTTTGTTTTGCAGTTGGAGATTTGCAGTGGGTGCAGAACCCTGCCTTCTGTTTACTTTCATTTCAGCACTAAGTGTATATGTGTGTGCCTGCACAGGGTGAGGGCTGGTAAAGTGGTCGCCGGGCAGTGGTTGGTCTGCCCCCTGCTAGAAAGTCTCCGACTGAGGATTTGTAGCCTGTTAGTGGCTTATAATGTATTAATTACTTCAGTTAATAAATGTGATTTATCTTGTGGAACCCATGACTCCAGTTCCGAAGGGCAATTTGGTAACATCTCACCTGCTACATGCACATGTGGAATTATAACTGCCCAATAATCACGGCCAGATTTTCTTGATTTGAAAAAAGGATCCGTAACATATCAACTTTATTTAAGAAGCACTTTAAACCCACAAGACCAAAGTCCTGTACACAAAAAAAAAACTATCAGACAACACCAATAAAATCAGCTTTACACTAAATCATTTACCGTATTGACCCGAATATAGGACGACCCTGATTATAAGACGACCCCCTCTTTCCAAGACTAATCTTCAGAAAAATGAATAAATTCACTTTTTAAAGAAACAGTTTGTATTAAAATTATGGGAAAGTCATTTAAATAATACTGTAATGACAGACTGCTTTAATATTAGTCTATTAATCAGGGGTTAAAGTTCTCCATCGTGGTGACAGATTTCAGTCAGTTGGGGGAAAAAAAGTTCTGTCAAATCTCTTTCTCTCTCTTCTCGCGTTCTCTTTGGGGATGAGAGTCTGCCTCTCTCTCCCTCTGTGTGTGTGTGGCACAAATGAAGATACATGAGAATGGTGAAGGTAATGGGTGTAGATTTAGCGTGGACGGAGGTGACGTGTCCCCACCAATAACTTGATCTAAGGGTACAGACTAGCGCAGCTTACCCACCATTACAGAGCCAGTCCAGCTGACCGAGGTTGAGCGAGGACCTCAGGGGAAGGAAGCGTGTGTGGATCGCCCGACCAAACCCTCCACCTGGACAGAAGTCCGCGCTGAGCTGTCCACGCTGAAAGCACCTGACCTGGTTCTGGACGTGGACCTGACTGGACTGATCATCAGGCATTTTAATCCCCAGTGGGCCTGAAACTTTTGGCAGGTCCAGACCGGGACCAATCGCAGTCTGAGCTGAGCTTCCTGTTGCTGCCGCCTTTACAAAAAGCCTGCGCCCTCTGCTGGTGCAGTCGTGTAATGACCCCAAAAACTAGACCCCGATTATAAGGCGACCCCGCATTTTTACATTATTTTCAACTTAAAAAACTTTTCTTATATACGATTGTTCATAAATGTTCCTAAAATCAAATACTAAAAAGTTGTAAAAATTGTAAACAGAACAAAATATTAAAAACTTTAATATGAATTTTAAACTAAGAATTGAATTCAATATCTCAGTTAGAATCAAAGGCCTGGGAGAAGCGGTGGATTTTAAGGACTGATTTAAAATCAGTCAGGGAAGAAAGACGTCTGTCTGGTGAACAGGGGGAGGTTATTCCTAAGTTTTGGTGCTACCACAGCAAAAACACAACCTCCTCTGGGCTTGAGCTTAGTCTTTGGCACACTTAAGAGCAGCTGATCTGAGAGCACAGGAGGGAGTGTAGGGGTGCAGCAGCTCTGACAGACGGGGAAATCAAGACCATTTAATGCTTTAAAAGCAAATTAAAGAACTTAAAATGAATCCTAAAACGAACCAGCAGCCAGCGCAGGGAGGACAAAACAGGAGAAATGAATCAAACTTTCGTGTTCCAGTTAAAAGACGTGCAGCATTTTGAACCCTCTGGAGCTGCACAATTCACTGACTCCAGTATAAAGAGTGTCACAGTAATCCAGCTGGAAGGTTACACATGAACTGATAACTGTTTCAAAGAGCTGGAGGGAAAAAATTCAGCCAGTTGCCTCAGAAGGAAAACCCTCAGTTTGACAACTGCTCTGATCTGATTCTCTAACTTGAGCCCTGCGTCCACTTTGACCCCTAGATGTGTCACTATTGGTTTGATGTTGATGGCCAGGCAACCAACATCTACATGGGGGGGGGGGGTCTCAGTGGAGCTTCCAAAGACCATTACCTCTGTCTTTTGTTCACTGAAGGTGAGGTTCAGACACATCCAGGATTTAACGTAAGCAGGGTCTATGCAGGAATCTTGAAGTTAAACTCAAAACCTTTTCAAGACCGTCTCAATATTTTTTAATACCTCACCGCCATTCTGGTTATGCGGCAGCGTTCACAGAGATTCTCTTTCATCTTAACATTTCGGTGCGTTCGTAATACTCACCTGGAACACCAGAGCGTACATTGTGCTTTTGAACTTCTGCACCTCCCGCCCTGGTGCTCTGAGAAAAGGATTACTAACGCACCCTTTGTTTCCCGTTCTTTTTTAAAATAAAAATGACTAAATTCACACGTTTACGATGTTTGTGGGACTCAGACTGTTGGACATCAAATTCAGATTTTTTTTGTTCCAAAACTTAAGACTTTATAAAGCCGTGATAAGACTTTTAATACTTTATAAGGGTCTTGAATTTCCCAAAATTGATTTATCACCTTTTAATACTTTCCAAGACTCCGCGGATACCCTGGTAAGTAAAAAGAAAGTGCCGTCATTCAAGTAGGACCTAAACCAGTCCAGTGCTGCAGCATGGACCCCCCGTGTAGTGTGTTTTTGTACGTCTGAACGAAATTCATCATTCTTTATTTTTATAATTATGACAGAGGGTTTTTCCCCCCCTCTGTGCTGTAAACACGACTCAACCTGATCAATTAATTTAATTATCAGTCCTGAATTTGGGCCGGGTTCGGGTTGAAATTAAAAGCTGTAGCTGGGACTGCATCTGTTCAAGTCTGTTAAACACAATAAATGACTTTATAAACATACTTTTCTGTTACAGTGGGGCAAAAAAGTATTTGGTCAGCCACCGATTGTGCAAGTTCTCCCACTTAAAATGATGGCAGAGGTCAGTAATTTTCATCATAGGTACACTTCAACTGTGAGAGACAGAATGTGAAAAAAAATCCATGAATTCACATGGTAGGATTTTTAAAGAATTTATTTGTAAATTAGGGTGGAAAATAAGTATTTGGTCAATAACAAAAATTCAACTCAATACTTTGTAACATAACCTTTGTTGGCAATAACAGAGGTCAAACGATTACTATAGGTCTTTACCAGGTTTGCACACACAGTAGCTGGTATTTTGGCCCATTCCTCCATGCAGATCTTCTCGAGAGCAGTGATGTTTTGGGGCTGTCGCCGAGCAACACGGACTTTCAACTCCCTCCACAGATTTTCTATGGGGTTGAGGTCTGGAGACTGGCTAGGCCACTCCAGGACTTTCAAATGCTTCTTACGGAGCCACTCCTTTGTTGCCCGGGCAGTGTGTTTGGGATCATTGTCATGTTGGAAGACCCAGCCACGTTTCATCTTCAAAGCTCTCACTGATGGAAGGAGGTTTTGGCTCAAAATCTCACGATACATGGCCCCATTCATTCTTTCCTTAACACGGATCAGTCGTCCTGTCCCCTTAGCAGAAAAACAGCCCCAAAGCATGATGTTTCCCCCCCCATGCTTCACAGTAGGTATGGTGTTCTTGGGATGCAACTCAGTATTCTTCCTCCAAACACGACGAGTTGAGTTTAGACCAAAAAGTTCTACTTTGGTTTCATCTGACCACATGACATTCTCCCAATCCTCTGCTGTATCATCCATGTGCTCTCTGGCAAACTTCAGACGGGCCTGGACATGCACTGGCTTCAGCAGCGGAACACTTCTGGCACTGCAGGATTTGATTCCCTGCCGTTGTAGTGTGTTACTGATGGTGACCTTTGTTACTTTGGTCCCAGCTCTCTGCAGGTCATTCACCAGGTCCCCCCGTGTGGTTCTGGGATTTTTGCTCACCGTTCTCATGATCATTTTGACCCCACGGGATGAGATCTTGCGTGGAGCCCCAGATCGAGGGAGATTATCAGTGGTCTTGTATGTCTTCCATTTTCTGATAATTGCTCCCACAGTTGATTTTTTCACACCAAGCTGCTTGCCTATTGTAGATTCACTCTTCCCAGTCTGGTGCAGGTCTACAATTCTTTTCCTGGTGTCCTTCGAAAGCTCTTTGGTCTTGGCCATAGTGGAGTTTGGAGTCGGACTGTTTGAGGCTGTGGACAGGTGTCTTTTATACAGATAATGAGTTCAAACAGGTGCCATTAATACAGGTAACGAGTGGAGGACAGAAAAGCTTCTTAAAGAAGACGTTACAGGTCTGTGAGAGCCAGAGATTTTCCTTGTTTGAAGTGACCAAATACTTATTTTCCACCCTAATTTACAAATAAATTCTTTAAAAATCCTACCATGTGAATTCATGGATTTTTTTTCACATTCTGTCTCTCACAGTTGAAGTGTACCTATGATGAAAATTACTGACCTCTGCCATCATTTTAAGTGGGAGAACTTGCACAATCGGTGGCTGACCAAATACTTTTTTGCCCCACTGTATATATCAATCTATTGGTCTACCACAATAATGTAATAATTGTCATAAATAATACATAATTGTCGTCTTTTCAACTTATCTGACTGACCATGATCTGGATGAAGGAAACAGTTTTTATGTGTTGAGGAAAAATGACTGATGAAATTAGATCCTCATGAGTGTGGATCACATGCAAAAAAAGGAAACTGATAACGAGCACTGAGGCATGCTGGGAAACGTACCTGAGCTGTGAGATATAAGGCAGACACTGGAGGAAACTCCTCACTTCACTCTCTTCATGTGAGCAGCTCAACAGCTTCACTTCTTTCTTCTCTGACTGGAGTTTCAGAACTTCCAGGAGGATGGAGGTCTTTCTCTCTGAGAGGTCTATGACCCAAACTGGAAGAACTGACTGGAAAACTGACTTTAGGGATGGAAGGAGACCTGTTTCAGTCTCACGGTCCTTCACTTGGGAACACAGATGCAGCAGGAAATCACACTGATATTTGATACTATCATCATCCACGTCTCGTTGGTTCAAAGGAAATGTTTCATATCTGCAGACTGATGCTAACAGCTCCAGGATCTTCTCTCCTGTCTGCTGTTGTCTCTCTGCTGCAGCACAGAACAGATCCACCATCAACCTGGATTGTTCATCGTGATCTGACCAACGATCCAAGCTGGAACAAGGAGGAGGAAACATTTAGTGAGGATTTGATCGCTGCAAAACTGATTTCGAAGAAAATAAAAAGCCTCGTTTTTAGACATTTTAACTTATGTTTGTTTGAAAAGAAAATATATTCTTACAGTCTTACTTGAATTCTTAAATATGGTCAAATTTTATAGATTTGATCAAAACAATCTGACAATGGGGTAAGCAACATTTGCTTGGCTAGATTCTTTAAAAATAGCAAATTTTCAGCATTTTGAATAATGTGCTGGTTTTAGTCTTTGACAGAACAGAATCCCATCACCACTGATCAGCAGGAAAACAACAATTATCATCTCTAGTCTCGTCTTCTTCTACATATCTGGGTCCAGGTCGTGGGGGCTGCATCCCAACTAGGGAGTCCCAGACTGTCCTTTTAACGGCCACCTCCACCAGCTCCAACGCCAGGACTCCAAGGCGTTCCCAGGCCAGAATGAAGATGTACTTTATCCAAAGTGACCTGGGTCAACCCGGGGGCCTCCTCCCAGCAGGACATGCCTGAAACACCTCCCCAGGAAGACGTCCAGGAGGCATCCTAATGAGATGCTTGAACAACCGCCGTGCCGTCGGCGAATATCCTAAATGTAGACCGGCCAAGGTAGCTGGCGCCTTTCTCGCCCGGTAGTGCTAGCTGCCTCGGCCGGTCTACATTTAGGATATTCATGTCCCTTCAGCAAAGCGGCCAATAAATCCTCTTTCAAAATAAAAGACTTAAGTTCCTCTATCTGTTCACGTCTTAAAGAAAAGTCCAAAATCTAATGAAAGGCGCTAGCTACCTTGGCCGGTCTACATTTAGGATATTCGCCGACGGCACGGCACACGGTAAAAGTTTATTTACCAGCTGGTTCCGGTTGTTGCTAAAAGGCTCCGATTGGTCCTAGCGCTATCCAATAGCATGTAAAGACAGTTTGATTAACAACCATTGATCCCGCCCCTATGATTGAGTCATTTCAGTGAACCGTGGCCAGACTATATATCCATATATAGTCTGGTTTACCAGGCCAGTAAAATGAATAATCAAATGCAGATCCTTATGAGTGTGGATCACATGTAAAACAAAGAATAACGAGCACTGAGGCATGCTGGGAAACGTACCTGAGCTGTGAGATATAAGGCAGACACTGGAGGAAACTCCTCACTTTACTCTCTTCATGTGAGGAGACTTTCAGATTCACTTGTTTCTTCTCTGATTGGAGTTTCAGAACTTCCAGGAGGATGGAAGTCTTTCTGTCTGAGAGGTCTATGATCCAGACTGAAGGAACTGACTGGACAAATGACTTCAAGGATGGAAGGAGACTCAGACCTGTTTTAGTCTCTCGGTTCTTCACTTTGGAGCACAGTTCCAACAGGAAATCACACTGATATTTGATACCGTCATCGTCATTTATGTCTCTTTGGTTCAAAGGAAATGTTTCATAGCTGCAGACTGATGCCAACAGCTCCAGGATCTTCTCTCCTGTCTGCTTTTGTCTCTCTGCTGCTGCACAGAACAGATCCACCAACAACCTGGATTGTTCATCGTGAACATCCCACTGATCATCAAATCTGCAACAAGAAGGAAACATTTAGTGATGACTTGATCTCAGCTGCATCTACACAACCTCACACTACGTCTTGACTCCATCATGTGTTTTTATATGATGGACTTACACGTTAAAGTCATGGTTACTCAGAGCAGCTGAACATTGTTTCAGACTCACAACACAAACTCTGATCCTGTGGCTGAAATCACTGAATTCTAACTGTCACTGGATCTCAATCGTTGTCTCACTTCTAAAATCTTCATGAGTCAAACAACCAAATCTCCAGTCCACATGATGTCCAACAAGTATCGACTGCCTGACTATAGTCAGCAGCTCCCAGTCTCTACTGTGACGCTTCCTGGTAAAGCTTGCCTAGGGCACCAAATGATCCTAGTGCAGGGGTACCCAATACATCGATTGCGATCAACCAGTCAGTCATGGAGGCATAGCTGTTAGATTGTGGGACCGATGCAGACTTCAGTGGAGTGTGTAGCGAGTAGGGCTGCACGATTCTGGACAAAATGAGAATCCCAATTTTTTTTGCTTAGAATTGAGATCACGATTCTCTCACGATTCTTTGGTAGAGAAGCCCATGGGCAGCCCACCATGTATTAAAATATATATACAGTTTTTGTTTTTGACAGCAAGCACAGAAACAGCCTAGACATATCCTATAAAAACTAGAAAATATTACACAGGTAACTTTTAACGCAATTACTTTATCTAGAATTCACTCTTACAGTATAAAAAATATAAATTATCCCTCTGTTCTTTGAATTGACAAAGTCTGTATAAAACATAAATAGTATGTAAATGTATTTATACGTATAAAAGTTTCCTAAGTCATGGACTATGAACCTCTTTAAAGTATTTTACATGCTGATGGCAGGACACTACAGTACATTACCTCTACAGTAAGTGAAGCGTCTGACTGACCCCAGAACACAATGACAGGTGACCCACTCAGAGCGAGTGTCGAACCGGTGTTACAGCTTGAGCTGCTGAGTGCTGTGGAACTGGTGGAGGAACGCATCTCTATAGGGGGACTCATAACAATGTTACACCAGCAACACCATGTTCGTTGTCAGACAAATGCTCCCTAAATAGCTATTTGTGCTGGCTTTTTTCTGTCATTACGGACTACATCTAGAGAGAGGCAACCAGAGAGAGCTGAACTAGCTCACTTTGTTTTAATTTTGTGGCGTTTAGCCGCGATTAGCAGCTGTTAGCCGCAAATAGCAGCTGTTAGCCGCGATTAGCATTAGCTGCTTTCCTCTCGGGCAAAAGTTGTAAACTCTGGTTAACCTGCCGGGGGGCAAAGGAAATATATTATATATGCCAGTCCCTTATAAAGCACTGGGGGAAACCCTGATAACAACTTTGAACTTTGTCATTTGAGGGAGAAAGACGAAGCGTTCGTTTTCATGCAGGTTACATCCTGGAACAAATGCGATACATCCGTTGTCGTCTTTTTTTTTAAATCGTTGTCATTTGGAAATGAGATCGCATACAAGTATGAAATGAGATCGTGATTTTTTAACGATTAATCGTGCAGCCCTAGTAGTGAGGGTGGAAAAAGGGGGCAAGGACATGATCCTGAGTCTCCATTCTAGAGAATCAGTACACCCTATGCAAGGGATCAGCAACTCCCTTCCCCGAGGGCCAGTAACCAGCAGGTTTTAGGTGTCTCCCTGCTTCAACACACCTGATTCAAATGAATGGCTGATTAACAGACTTCTTCAGAACTTGACATGCTGAGGAAGTAATTCAGTCATTTGAATCAGGTGTGTTGAAGCAGGAAGACACCTAAAACCTGCTGGTGACTGGCCCTCTGGGAAGGGAGTTGCTGATCCCTGCCCTATGCACTTGCACACCTCCGCGGGAATGTGCAATTGAGGGGCACAAGGGTGGAAGTGTGAGTATTAGAACAGGGCCTAAGACAGGGGTGTCCAAACTTTTCAACATGAGGGCCAAAATCACTGTGTCAAGTCCTCAAGGGCCACAAAAGTTAGAACATTTCTTAAAAGAAACAAGCAAAAAAATATTTTTGTTCTGCTCAAAAATTCATTATAAGTGCAACATTTTAATGAACAGTCTTTGTCAATACGACACAGGGATCTCTTATGTTTGACTCAATAATAAAAAGCATCAAATTCACTGGATCTGATTGGTCGACTGTTTTTAGGTTTCTAGAAACTACATTTTGTTCCATCCTCAGCAACAAGACCAGGATCTGGGTCTTTCTTCAGTCATGTTGCTGGATTTAGTCAGGCTTTATGAACAGAGCTCACAAGTCTGTGTTTTGGTAAAAGTCAGTGAGGATTTGTGGTTCTTTTTACCAGGAAATAAAAGTAGGAAATCTCAATATCTCTTGAATTATCTAAAAAAAAAATTGAATACTTTGATTGAATGGAAAACTTTGCATTAAAAAAGATTTTAATTTACTTGGATTTTTTGTTTGTTGGGTTTTATGTTAGTAAAAATCTAAAAACAAATTCATAAAGTGTCTCTCTGCATCAAAATCCTGCAGGAAAACTAAATTATATAACTTTTAAAATGCAGCTGAGGGCCACACAAAATCACTCTGAGGGCCGCATTTGGCCCCCGGGGCGCACTTTTGGACATGCCTGGCCTAAGAGTTCCAGAAAGAGGAAGTGCAAAGCACTTGTGTGTGACTCGTTAAAGAGAGACACATAAGCCACCTTTGACCTTTAGAACAGATTTATTTTTCTTAAGAGATTTTGCTTTTGATTTACCGGTATTGCTTTTCATCATTACCATATCATTTTATCTTGTACTTGATTTATTTGAATAAGAAGATAAAATTATTCCAAGGAGGGAATACACCTTAAATCTCCGTTGGAGATCATTCCTTTTATATAGGAGATTCCAGTTAATTTAGCCTTCATAAGGGCTCTCATAAGCCCAGACAGTTTGGGTTTTAGTTCCCTCTGGGCATCTCCAGATAAGTGGGCGGGTTCTGAGTGGAATATCATGTTTCCAGGTTCGGAACCAGAATCGGTCAAGGGTTAACCCGATGAATCAGCCTCAGGTAAAATCAACCTGTTAAAAAAAACCATCGTGAAACGAGTCTTTAAGCAGCTTGAATTCACTTGGTTTAAATCTGATAATCTTTTTTTTTTTAACCCCGTGTCCTGTCCGGCTGTAGAGCAAACAGAATAGATGTCTGAGTGTCAGGAACAAGCCCAAGTGTTGCTGTTCCAGGTGAGACGTTACAGCCACTGCTATAATGCTCCACCTGACTTATATTTAAAATATAACTTTAAAAATCTTTATTAGAACATTTTTATGGTTGATTTGAATCCCAATGGACACGGAGCCTGAAAGGAAGGGTGGAGGAGAAAGTAAACAGAAAAAGAAGAGAACAAGAGACATGAAGAATCCACTTCTAGACCTGCAAATAAAGCACAAGCAAACAAAACAGGGAGAAAAGATACAACAGCAACAAACTGCATATGAATATACAACAGTTGTGATATTCTTAAAATGTATACGGTAAAGACTAATTCAGGATGAGTTCAGTGTCAACCACAGCCCCAGTCAATGTGTCTGAAAACACCTGAGTCCGTCTTTATGTGAACACCTTGTGATCACTAGGGCTGGGCACCGTAACACGGTACTACTATGGTATCGACCGAAAACCTTCGGTAGGTAATAATAAGGTAATAAGTTTCGGTACTTTTACAATAAAATGTCCCTTTAAATGCGCCGCTCCAGCCTCGCTCTGATCAGCGCACACACAGGCTGAGTGACACAGCCCCTCCCTCTCAACAGTTACGGCAAAAAAAAAAAAAAAAAAAGGCAGACCCGAGTTCACGAGCCGCAACCCAGGTCTGGAGGGAGACGAGGCAAGACCTTCCTCTCTTGTTTAAACACTCTCATTGGTACCGACCGGACCTTCAGAACGGCAGATTAAAAAGACCAGACCTGAACACCGTGTTTGTTCAGAGTAACCCCGCAGCTCCGTTTTCACCTGCTGAGGCGTCGGAGCTGCAACCTCCTCAGGACGACATTTAAAAAATCTGCGAGGCCACGAGACGTACTTGTTTTATTTAGGAGGATTTACTTTTTATTAGAGACCATATAGGCTCTGTTAACAGCAAGGATGTGTGGAGGGTTTTCCTCCTCTGGTCATTCAGTTTTTCCTGTTCCCCCATCCTGGTACCTCCAGAGGAACACTAGTTTCTGGTCGACCCGAGTCAGTGTACTCTTTATTAGCAAAAAGGGAATAATGAAATAATGAATACGGATCCGTTTTCCTGTATTTCTGATTGTTTTTCCATAACAAAAACCAAATAACTGTTATATCTGGTTATTCAGTTTCCCTTTCAGAAACAAAAAAACAAAAGAAAGAGTTCATGGATTGTATGACAGCCTTAGTTAGTTCCAGAGGGAAGAGATAAATAAGTAAAAATAATAAATGCATAAATATGCCATAAAACTGTGTTTTTTTTTTTTTTTGTTTAATTAAAAAAAACTTTAAGTACTTGTTATTTTCTCTAAGAATTATACATATAGGTATCGAAAAAAGTATCATTAAGGTACCGGTATCGAAAACCAGGTATCGTTAAAGTAGTAGTATCAAAAAATATTTAACAATACCCAGCCCTAGTGATTACCTGTGTGTGTATATGCGCGCTTGTGTTTGTAAGGTTTCTCTATTGAAACATTCAATAATAAGTTCGAGGAGCCACAAACCCGCCCCCCAAGGCCCACGGAGGACGCGGAGGAGGAGGTCCGGGCCCCAGACGTCCAGAGGCCACCCAGGGCATGGACACCCGAGGGATAAATCTGATAATCTTAAAGGGACACTCCACCAGAAAGTGATTTTTGTCTATTGTCATATTCCTCATAGTTAGATATGTGGGCAAAAACAATTTGTAAACAGCCCAGCTGTTGTCCTGATTCACCAGAACTCCTTTAGCTTTAGCTTAGTGTAAAACACTGTCAGTGAATGGTAACAACTAGCATTGTGGGGGAAAAACAAGTCCTTAAAACTCACTCAGTAGTGATACTAATTCTGCCTAGTGACCTCAATAATCATATTGACTGCAAGCGCAAATAAAAAGTAACACGAAGGAATTACAGGTACTATTTTAGACTCGGAACTACTAGAGGTGAAAGTTGAGGTAAAATGACTGATCAAATGTAGATCTTAATGAGTGATGATCACATGTAAAACACGGAAACAGATAAAGAGCACTGGGGCATGCTGGGAAACGTACCTGAGCTGTGAGATATAAGGCAGACACTGGAGGAAACTTCTCACTTCACTCTCTTCATGTGAGGAGACTTTCAGCTTCACTTGTTTCTTCTCTGGTTGGAGTTTCAGGACTTCCAGGAGGATGGAGGTGTTTGAGAGGTCTATGACCCAGACTGGAAGAATTGACTGGAAAACTGACTTTAGGGATGGAAGGAGACTCAGACCTGTTTCAGTCTCTCGGTCTTTCACTTGAGAGCACCGGTCCAACAAGGAAACACACTGATATTGGATATCGTCATCATTGATGCATTGTTCATTCCAAGGAAATGTTTCACAGCTGCAGACTGATGATAACAGCTCCAGGATCTTCTCTCCTGTCTGCTGTTGTCTCTCTGCTGCTGCACAGAACAGATCCACCAACCACCTGGACTGTTCATCAAAATCTGCCGAATGACTCAATGAGAAGCTAGAAGGAGGAAACATTTAGCAATCAATTATTTTCAGCTGCATCAACACAACTTCACACTACTGATTTACTACTGGATTTACAAATAATTGTAGAGAAAATATCCCTTTTTTCTTTTATTTGTATTAATGGAATTGGGTGCTTTTATTTTGAATAAATTGTTATTTTTAAATAAAGACAGATCCTTTTCCTCAAACTTTATTTTCCTGTTGCATAGTTCTTTGCATTTGGAGGTGAACGAGACAGGTTGCAAAACGAGCCATGCTGATCTTAATGTTTCGCCTTGGTGAGTTTGAATGCAGAAACGTGTTCTTCACAAGCGTTTGCATTTTCTAAGAACTAATTTGGAATATTTGTTGTATTAGGTTGATGGGAGCACAACCCTGGAGAGGCTATGTTGCACTGTCTACTGCTGCTTTATATTGATACTTCATCTTGGTGAGCTTGGTTTAGCGTCATGCTAAAATTAGCATTTTGCTACCATAGAATTGCGGGTGATTGTTTCTCTGTTGCAATGATCATACTATTTCTGTTAAAGCAATGGTTTACGGAAGCACTTTTTATTCTTTTTGCACTATTTTCTTTGACTTAATGTGATTTTTGTTGAATGTTAAATGTAGATTTTGATGGTTTACCAGGTGGAAGTTTACAAAACTTCTTTTGTAATGATAATCCTGGTACCTCGGATAGAGTTTTACTGATAAAAGGGATTTAAACAGTGTTGTTTTTGGCAGACACTTTGGTTTTAGTCTTAATCTTAGTTTTTTGGACATAATGTAATTGTACTGAAACTGAATTTTGTTGTACTGGGACGCTGGTTCAATGAAAACAAAGTCTGATCCTGATAAATTCTAATTTGTTTAAGTCACATTTTTAGTCATGTGTATAGTCTATGTGTTCGTTTTAGTCCAGTTCTAGTCAACGAATACTCAAAAAAGATTTTAGTCTAGTCTTAGTCCAAAAAAGGATTAATCCTTTAACAAAGTAATTTAGGTCAATAAGTTGACAATTAGAGTCACTCATATCATTATATTCCAAAGTACTATAGATCGTTTTGGCCTTAAACAGGAAAAGTAATAAAAACTTTCAAAACGGACAAACTTCAATAACCAAAGCATTCAATCAACACTATAAACATTGCTCTAACGCTCATCCATAATACCAAAGACATGTCACTGTTTAATGAATAAAGTCTCTAATCAGAACTTGAGGCTTGTTAGCCTAGCCATTAGCTCATCAGTAGGTTGAATGGGTGAAAGTAGTGCTACCTTTTTGGTAAAACAAAATAAACTAACATGGCAAGAAATTCACCGTCAATTTGATTACATTTGGGGCAGCATGTAGCTCAGAGTGGCCGGTCTGGCAACCGGAGGGTCGCCGGTTCAATCTCCAGCTTCGTCTGGGTTAAATTGTGGTTGTGTCCTTGGGCAAGACAGTTCACCCAACTTGCCTGTGTGAGAATGTGTGTGAATATTGGTGGTGGTCAGATGGCGCAGAATGGTAGCCTCGCTTCTGTCAGACTTCCCCCGGGCAGCTGTGACTACAGACGTCTGTCGTAGTTTACCGCCACAGAGTGTGAATGAATAATGCAACTTCTGTGAAGCGCTTTGAGTGTCCTAAAAGGCGCTATATAAATCCAATGCATTATTATTATTAAATAAGGATACAGTATAGATTCAATCAGCAGGGTTGTCACAAGCTGTCAAGAAGTATACTTTTTATAAAGGTACGATTGATTAATACTTTTGATGTTTAAACTTTTTTGCACCAATTTTAAATCTACTCTAGAAGCATTGTTGCATCCCTAGTAACAACTAATTATAAACTGAACATGAAGACAAGTCCAGTCTGTTTTTCATCTCTGAACTCAGGTCAACCTGTTCTTATTTACAGTCAAATCAACACAAGGCAGTTGAACTACTTTCTTTAGTTTTAAAGATGTTTGTTCCTCATCTGAGGACATTTCTCTAAGAAACTAAAGTCTAATTGTCATCATTTCAACTTATCAGAATGACCATGTTCTGGATGAAGGAGACCTTCCAGGAAAAAACCTGTTCTGGTTTTAAAATTGTTGAACTACATTAGAGAAAGCAGAGTAACATGTTCCTGTGGTTTTTATGTGTTGAGGAAAAATGACTGATCAAATGTAGATCCTCATGAGTGTGGATCACATGTAAAACAAGGAAACAAATAAAGAGCACTGGGGCATGCTGGGAAACGTACCTGAGCTGTGAGATATAAGGCAGACACTGGAGGAAACTCCTCACTTCACTCTCTTCATGTGAGCAGCTCAACAGCTTCACTTCTTTCTTCTCTGACTGGAGTTTCAGAACTTCCAGGAGGATGGAGGTCTTTCTCTCTGAGAGGTCTATGACCCAGACTGGAAGAACTGACTGGAAAAATGACTGGAAGGATGGGAGGAGACTCAGACCTGTTTTAGACTCACGATCCTTCACTTTGGAGCACTGGCCTAACAAGACATCACACTGATATCTGATATATTCATCATCCGTGTTTGTTTCATTCCAAGGGAACGCTTCATTTCTGCAGACTGATGTTAACAGCTCCAGGATCTTCTCTCCTGTCTGCTTTTGTCTCTCTGCTGCTGCACAGAACAGATCCACCATCATCCTGGATTGTTCATAGTGCTCATCCCACCAATCATCAAAGCTGCAAAAAGAAGGAAACATTTAGTGATGACTTGATATCAGCTGCATCTACACAACCTCACACTACCGATGAATGGTATGATGAATTTACATGTTAAAGTCATGTGTTGCAGCTTTACAACAGGGATGACCACTGGAGTTGTCTTTGTTCGAAATATTTATTTCAAAGTCAAATACTGCGACTTACAAACTGATCCTTTCATCGTCTGTGTCTCATGCTCCGGAACAAAAGAAAAAAGAAAAAGAGCTCTCCTCGAGTAACGTTCAAAGAACATACGTCAAAAACAGTTTTCTGACACACCAACGGGGCATTCAATGCCATCTTGTAAAATTGACTATTATAACAAAACTGTTCAAATGAAAATATAAACACACAAAAAAAAAGAAGTGTGGGGTGCAACAATTTATATATTTTAATGTAATCTGATCCCACCAATATCTGTATCTCTCACACATGTCTCATCATTCTGTCACTGGATCTCATTTGTTGTCTGACTTTTAAAATCTTCATGAGTCAGTCAACTAGATCTCCAGTCCACATGATGACCAACAGGTACTGATGCTACACCTATAGCTCCCGACTAAACACACATGGAAACCAGTTCTGCTGCACAACATGTGAAGGTGGAGACTCAAAGTGATGAAGACTCTAGTGTCTGGGACCTTCTAGTGTTGATCCATAGAGCTGCTACGACCTTCATCATGGTCAGTAAAGGTCACTGCACCACCAGGTAAAACATTTAACAATGTTTGTTTAATTTGTTGATTTAAACAGCTGATCATTTCAGTCTGAACAGAAGTTGCTTCTGGTTTAGTTTCTGCAGAGAGAATCAAAAAGCCAAAGGCAGCTCTAACTGCTGTCTGTGTGAGGAGGTGTTAACTTGTCTGTTGTTGTCACTGAGCTACAGAGTTCTGATTTTTCACATTGTTTCAGGTCAATAATTCAACTGAACATAAATATAAAGTGAGCTGAGGTAAACCGGTTTTTACATTTTGAAATGGCGTAGATTTGCTCGACGTTAGTGGGGACCAGGACGAAACACGGGGGTGCGGGGGGTTTGAGTGTGTGCCGAAGCAGGTAGTGTAGATTATAACGATCAGTCCTGGTCCAGGTCTGGACCAAAGTTACCATCACTGGGTAAATGCCTGATGCCTAGTCCAGTTGGGTCTGGATGTGGACCGAACTGGAGAGCAGGTGCTGTCGGAGGAAGCGGCTCAGCGTGGGCCTCAAACAGGTTGTTCCAGACATGTACTGTATGCCTCCTTACTCTCGACACAGGTTCGTCAACGGACTCCGTGCACAGCAGCACAGCACCTGGTCTATGGAGAGAAAATACGTGTGTACAAATCACCTGTTACACACAGACAAAACTACATTTACACACAAATCAGTTTACAAGTGCACAAAGGGTTTTGAGACTCCTTTCACGCTTCCGGGAGCTCCACAGATTCGTGCGTAAGTGGTGCGTTTAAATGCTGGTGGAAAGCTGGGTCATTTGAATTTTCTTCAGAGTCTAGTGTCTTCCTTCAATACCTTTTGCCAGAGGGGCATAGACGTTCTTCTGTGTAATAAATAATATCTCAGCACACCTTAGTTCTAACACATATATCTTTATTTACTTGTTATTATTCTATAAATGTTTATATAGGCATATATATGCATGTATAAGCCGTATAAATGTATTTAAACAGTTAAATAAAACGACCACTAGGTGGTGTAAAGGTCTGTTGGCTGATGAACACAGGCAGCCTCAGCCCTTGGAGGCAGCCAGAGGCAGGACGATGGCTGGGAATCGCGGTGGTCTCCTCTCTGAAGTAAGTACAAGTTACAGCTGCACTCTTTGTTAGCTGATTATAATCATACAGCCTGCCATGATTTTTAGATCATTGACCGTCCACCTCACGTTTCTCTGTTAGCAGGAGCTAATGTGAGCTGAGCTGAGCTAATTTAGCAGTTGGTAGCTTTTATTTAATCTTTGTATTTAGTGTCAGTACGGTTTAATTTGGCATTTTCTTGATCCATGAGAGTTAATGATCACCAAGCTAAGCTCTTTTTATTATGTAAATGGCAACTTGTGTAGCCCTTAGCCACAATCAGGAAAGTAGGAAGCTATCCCACCAAGTCGAGTTTTGCTGTTCTGTCTTTAATGACAAAACCATTTAATGACCCATTTTTAAAAAAAAGTAAATCACACACATATGCTTACAGTAAAACAGTAAAATAGTAGCCTATAATGTAAACGAAAAGTAATGGCATTGTTTCCCACTTCACTAACAAGTTAAACTTAATGCACTGTGAATTTGATGATGCTCACAGCCAAAATAGGTATAAAATATCAAAACCAGAGGGGCAACCAGTTACTGATTTGGTACAATGTGATTTTTTTTTTTTTGTATAAAACGAGCTAATCTTGATGATTCAGTCACCAACTCCCCTCTCTCTCTCTCTCTCCCTCTCCAGAACAGCGACTTTGCTAAGAACCGGAAGACCTTCAAAATAAAAGCCTCCACAGAAAAGTCCTTTACATTATATTGTACTGATGTGAATAATAACAAGTAAATAAAGATATATGTGTTAGAACTAAGGTGTGCTGAGATATTATTTATTACACAGAAAAACGTCTATGCCCCTCTGGCAAAAGGTATTGAAGGAAGACACTAGACTCTGAAGAAAATTCAAATGACCCAGCTTTCCACCAGCATTTAAACGCACCACTTACGCACGAATCTGTGGAGCTCCCGGAAGCGTGAAAGGAGTCTCAAAACCCTTTGTGCACTTGTAAACTGATTTGTGTGTAAATGTAGTTTTGTCTGTGTGTAACAGGTGATTTGTACACACGTATTTAACTATTTGTAGGTGTAATTATTAGATTTGTGAGGTTGAAGGTAAAAAATCTGTGTGTGGAATTTAAATGTTTGTGTAATTTTTATTTGTGTGTATTTAAATATTTTTTGTAATTATGATTTGTTGATATTTGTGTGTGCATTTAAAGACACATTTACAAGTACACAAAGTTACACACAAAATGTAATTTACGGGTTACAAATCATGTTGTACAGCTACAACTACGCAAAGTTACACACAAACAGGTTAACACAAGTTACAAATCAAATCGTACACACGCACAGATATATTGAGACTGTTTTCTCTCCATACTGGTCTGCACTATATTGGAGGGAATGCAGCACTATGTTTGCACCTGATCGAATTATTGGTGGCGACAACTCAGTGATTGGTGGGGACACATCACCTCCATCCATGCCAAATCTACACCCATGAGTTATAGTCAAATCAGCACAAGGCAGCTGAACTTCTTTCTTTAGTTCTGAAAATGTTTGTTTCTCATCTGAGTAAATTTCTCTAAATAAGAAACTAAAGTCTTTGTCGTCTTTTCAACTTATCAGAATGACCATGTTCTGGATGAAGGAGACCTTCCAGGAGGAAACAGTTTTTAAATCTTGTCTCATCTTCTTCTGCCTAACCAGGTTTGGGTCGCGGAGGCAGCATCACAACTAGAGAGCTCCAGACCGTCCTCTCCCCGGCCAACTCTACCAGGTCCTCTGGCAGGACCGCAAGGCGTTCCCGGGCAAGATTGAAGATGTATTTTCTCTAACATATCCTGGGTCGATCCTGGGGTCTCCAGACGGCAGCACATGCCTGAAACACCTCCCTGGGGAGGTGTCCAGAGGCATCATAATGAGATGCCTGAACCACATCCACTGACTCCTATTAATATGGAGGAGCAGCAGTTCTACTCCGAGTCTCTCCCGAATGTCTGAGCTCCTCACCCTATCCCTAAGTCTGGGCCTGGCCACTCTGCAGAGAAAACTCATTTCAGCTGCTTGTATCTGCAAGTTCATTCTTTCGGTCATTATCCAAAGCTCATGACCATAGGTGAGGATTGGGAGGTAGATCGACTGGTAATTAAAGAGCCTTTCTTTCTGGCTCAGCTCCCTCTTCACCACAACAGACCGGTTTGGCATCCGCATCACTGCAGAAGCTGCCCCAATCTGCCTGTCGATCTCCCGCTCCCTCCTTCCCTCACTCGTGAACAAGACCCCGAGATACTTGAACTCCTCCACTTGAGGCAGGACCTCTCTCCCAACCCAGAGTTGGCAAGCCAACATTGTCTGACTGAGAACTATGGTTCCAGATTTGGAGGTGCTGATCCTCATCCCAGCTGCTTCACACTCAACTGCAAACCTCTCCAGCAAGAGCTGTAGGTCAGAGCCTGATGAAGCTAGGAGGACCACATCATCCGCAAAAAGCAGAGACGAGATTCTCCTGCCACCAAACTCAACACCCTCCACACCACGGCTGTGCCTAGAAATCCTGTCCATAAAGGTTATGAACAGGACCGGTGACAAAGGGCAGCCCTGGCGGAGTCCAACCCTCACTGGGAACAGGTCTGACTTACTGCCAGCTATGAGGACCAAACTCACATTCCTCAAGTACAGGGACTAAATGGCCCGTAACAAAAGACCATCAACCCCATACTCCTGGAGCGCCCCCCACAGGGTGTCCCTGGGGACACGGTCATAAGCCTTCTCCAAATCCACAAAACACATGTGGATTGGTTGGGCAAACTCTCATGACCCCTCCATCACCCTAGCGAGGATAAAGAGCTGGGTGCTCATTTATAAAACTTTGCGTAGAATCCTTACTAAAACTTGCTTAAGCTCAGCCAAACAATTTCAGGTACGCAAATTCCATTTCCGATTTATAAAACCCTGCGGACGCACAGATCCACGCAATTCTGCTTTATAAATCGATGTCAGACCTAGAACTGTGCTCAGCTGTTTTTGGGTCAGAACCCTCCTCCTACACACCCACATTCTGACATATACGGTCAATGCAAAGTACCTCATGAATAATTCCATATGCATAAACCGGTGGGTTTCTGGCTTTTAACAGTAAATCGTCACAACAGAGAGGTTTAGGAAGCGTAATTTTACAGAGGCTGAAACTCGAGGTGCTTGTGGTGAAGTGGATGGACGGAAAAATGTTTTATTAGGTGATGAAATGTGACGGATTACGAACACGGAAGTGCTCCGAGAGACGTCTCGCTGCAGCGCGCCTGCTGTCAGACTGACAGAGAGATCGTGAAGATCAAAGAAACGTTTAATGACAACATTTAATTTAATCCAAAGGGGAAGACACGTCATGTTGTTCATCCTATCAAACAGTCAACCTGTTGGATAAAATAATCGCTGGTTGAAACCCGAGAACGGCCGGTGACACCGGGTTTTACTGGTTCCGATGGTTCTGTTGATCTAATACTGGACCCAGTTGATCCATAGGATGCTCTAATGAATCTATCAGCTGATCGATCGTCCAGTCATTATCTAGAAATCTCTAAAAACTCTCTCCCATTCATCCGGAGTCTGCCTGCTGGCTGAGCTGCAGCGCATTACGCACAAGTGTCACTGCAGGATTCCTAAGTCTCAGAAATCACAATTAATGCACCAATAAGTGCAGTTTGTTATATAATCTGAAGACCACTGGATGAACATAATGGGATATTTTTCGAAAATGCGACATATTTTCATTCAGATTTTAATTTTTATTATTTTTAGAGACAGATTGTTGGTTCTGTGTGCGCGAGGGTCTACTCTACAAGTCTTTAATTGTGTCATAAATTCAACATTTTTCCATCTCACCTGCTGCTCTGACTGGTTTCACGTCTCCAACATGTGCTTACGCAAGGTCTAAAGTTTGCTTAGAGTTGCGCACATTTTTCCGTTACGTTTTCTTTTATAAATCCCAAATTTTGCGTAAAAAGTGACCTACGCAACTTTTTGGCCCAATTTGTGCGTAAGCAAGTTTTATAAATGAGCACCCTGGTCCACAGTTCCACGACCAGGACGAAAACCACATTGATCCTCTTCAATCTGAGATTCAACTATCGATCAGACCCTACTCTCCAGTACCCTGGAGTAGACCTTTCCAGGGAGGCTGAGGAGTGTGATTCCCCTATAGTTGGAACACACCCTCTGGTCCCCCTTTTTTTAAAATACGGACCACTACCCCGGTCTGCCACTCCACAGGAACTGTCCTCGATTACCACACAATGTTGCATAGACATTTCAATCAATACAGTCCTACAACATTCATAGCCTTGAGATATCCAGGTCAGATTTCATCCACCCCCAGGACTTTGCCGCTGCGTAGTTGTTTGACTACCTCAGTGACTTCTGCCCCAGAGATTGGACAGTCCGTCCCCAGGTCTCTCAGCTTTGGTTTCTCCTCGGAATGCGCGTCGGTGGGATTGAGGAGCTCCTCAAAGTATTCCTTCCATCATCCGACAATAGCCTCAGCTGGCATTAGCAGCTCCCCATCACTACCATAAACAGTGTGAGCAAGTTGCTGCCTCCCTCCCCTGAGGTGCCAGATGGTTTGCCAGAACCTTTTTGGAGCTAACAGATAGTCTTTCTCTATGGTCTCACCAAACTTCTCCCACGCCCGAGATTTTTCCTCAGAAACTGACACTGCTGCACCCCGCTTGGCCCTCTGGTACCTGTCTGCTGCCTCTGGAGACCCACAAACCTGCCATGCCCTGTAGGCCTCCTCCTTCAGCTTGATGGCTCCCCTAACCTCTGGTGTCCACCAGCGGGTACGGGGGTTGGTTAATGCAAAGACTGGCACCGGCTACCTTACGATCACAGCTAGCAACAGCCGTCTCAACAATCGCAGAGTGGAACAAGGCCCATTCTGACTCTATAAAGTCAATCATTGACCTGTAACCTAGGCTGCCCTGCTACCAGGTATACCAATGGGCATCCTTATGCTCAAACATGGTGTTCATTATGGCCAAACTGCGACTTGTACAGAAGTCCAATAACAGAACATAACTCAAGTTCAGATTGTGCGGGCCGTTCCTTCCAAACACACCCCTCCAGGTCACGATGGCATTGCTCACATGAGCACTGAAGTCCCCCAGCAGGACTATGGAGTAAACAACAGTCAGGACCCATTCCTCAACCTGAAGGCGCAGGGAAGCTACGCTTTCATTCCCCAGAGAAAACTCCAACATACAGGCAGAGAGTCTTGGGGCTAACAAAAAGCCAACCCCAGCTCTCTGCTTCTCACCTGGAGCAACTCCAGCATGAGAAAGAGTCCAACCCCTCTCAAGGAGCTGGGTTCCAGAGCAAACGCTATGTGTCAAAGTGAACCTCTTCCACAAACTCCAGCTCGTTCCCCACCAGAGGAGTGACGTTCCATGTCCCAATAGCCAGTTTTCTTGTCTGGAGATCAGACTGCCAAAGCTCCCACCTTGGTCTGCCACCCAATCCACATTGCACCTCATGTTCCTCCTGCAGGTGGTGGGCCACAGGTGGATGAGGAAATGTATCCAGTTCAGGCTGGGACCAGCTAGGCACCATGGGCAAAAGCCCGGGCACCAGGTGCTCACTCAGGGGCCCCAACCCCAGGCCTGGCTCCAGGGTGGGGCCCCTTTAATTCTCCGGGGCGGTTACTCTGGCTCTTTGATTTCACTTCCATGAAGAGTCTTCTGAATCACACTTTGTCTCACCCTTCGCCTAGGACCAATTTGCCATGGGTGACCCTACCAGGGGCACAAGTTCCCCAGACAACATACAGTAGCTCCTAGGATCCTTAGGACACTCAAAATTCCTCCACTACGATAAGGTGGCGATCAAGGAGGAGCGGTTTTTATGTGTTGAGGTAAAATGACTGATCAAATGCAGATCCTCATGAGTGTGGATCACATGTAAAACAGCAAATCAAACAAAGAGCACTAGGGCATGCTGGGAAATGTACCTGATATGTGAGATATATGGCAGACACTGGAGGAAACTCCTCACTTCACTCTCTTCATGTGAGCAGCTCAACAGCTTCACTTGTTTCTTCTCCGATTGGAGTTTCAGAACTTCCAGGAGGATGGAGGTCTTTCTCTCTGAGAGGTCTATGATCCAGATTGGATGAACTGACTGGAAAACTGACTTTAAAAATGGAAGGAGACTCAGACCCGTTTTAGTCTCACGATCCTTCACTTGGGAGAAATGGTCTAACAAGGTGTCGCACTGATATTTGATACGAATTTCATTTATGACTTTGTCATTCAAAGGGAATGTTTTATATCTACAGACTGATGATAACAGCTCCAGGATCTTCTCTCCTGTCTGCTGTTGTCGCTCTGCTGCTGCACAGAACATATCCACCAACAACCTGGTTTCTTCAAAATGGCTTCCACGATCATCACAGCTGCAACAAGAAGGAGGGAACATTTAGTGATGCATCAACACAACCTTACACTACGGCTGGACTCCACCATGTGTTCATTATATGATGGACTTACATGTTAAAGTCATGTTTTCTCAGAGCAGCTGAACAAAGTTTCAGACTCACAGCACAAACTCTGATCCTGTGTCTGAAATTACTGAATTCTAAATGTCACTGGATCTCATTTGTTGTCTAACATCTTCATTAGTTAAACAACTAGATCTTGAGTCCACATGTTGACCAAAAAGTCCATGCAGCATCTTCCCCTTCCACCTGATCCAACTCACTACCAGGAGGTGATCAGTTGACATCTCCACTTCTCTCTTCACCTGAGTGTCCAAAACATACTGTCGATCATCGATCTGCAATCTAGGTTGCCCTGGAACCAAGTATCCCAATAGGCATTCTTAAGTTCTAACCAGGGTTCAAGTGTCCAGAATATTTTCCATTATTGACCCTTTTCTTACACTTTGACAAAAAAATTTGAAGGCCCTCCATCATTTTGATGGATTACAATGCATGCACTGTTGTACTGCCCAAATAAATGACAACAAGCCATTGCAGCTGATAGACTGTGAGATGGCCATCTCTCACTCCGTGACCTCTGGAGGTAGACACCTGGGGACTCAATTATAAAACTTGCTTACCCAAAACAACGTGCCTGACAGTTGCGTAAGTCACTTTTTATGCAAACTTTGGAATTTATAAAAAAAAAAAAATAAAATAAAAATTGTGACAGAAAAATGTGCGTACCTTTAAACTTTGAACCCTGTGTAAGCACATTGGGGAACGTACCTGAGCTGTGAGATATAAGGCAGACAATGGAGGAAATTCCTCACTTCACTCTCTTCATGTGAGGAGACTTTCAGCTTCACGGGTTTCTTCTCTATTTGGAGTTTCAGGACTTCCAGGAGGATGGAGGTCTTTCTCTCTGAGAGGTCTATGATCCAGACTGAAGGAACTGACTGGAACACTAACTGTAAGGATGGAAGGAGACTCAGACCCGTTTCAGTCTCTTGGTCCTTCACTTGGGAGCACAGTTCCAACAAGGAATCACACAGATTTTTTATATCGTTATCATTCATGTCTTTTTGATTCCCAGTGAATGTTTCATATGTGCAGACTGATGATAACAACTCCAGGACCTTCTCTCCTGTCTCCTGTTGTTTCTCTGCTGCTGCACAGAGCAGATGCAACAACCACCTCTTTTGTTGGTTTTGATCTGATCCTCTACGATCCAAACTGTAACAAGGAGGAGGAAACATTTAGTGATGATTTGATCTCAGTTGCATCAACACAACCTCACACTACTGATGGACTCTATTATGTTTAGGAAATAAAATACTGAAATTGGTTTTTAGGACTTAGCCTGAATTATGTGAAAAAAGAAGACATTAGTGCTGGGAATTATTGCTTTTAATCAATATCACGGTATGTGCAAAAACAATTTGACTTTTGTCTTTTGTTGTCATCACATCCTACTTGCTGATTCTTTTATTTAGTAGAAATTAGCTCTGACTTCTCCATGAACGGCTGAGACTGTAAACAGGAAGACACGGAGCATCCTGGGCGAGTGCAGCCCTCACCGCTACAGGTTTGCCTGATGCGCATACGCATTGACTGACAGCCGACAATGTGGAAACTTGAATTTTATTGGCTGAAAAAGTTCGCCGGTCAGAGAGAATTCAAAGGGGTCTATAGGAGGAAGGAGGGTCTTCATCAGAATGACATATGTTGTGTGTAGTTTAGACCTGAAAACATCATGTAAAACATTTAGAAAACTTTGATACATAGAAAAATAATCCACATAGGAGCTTTAAATCTGCAAAAAATGTTGGACATTATGAACTTTTGGTGCAATAAATTGATACTTGCCAACAATTGTGAATAAACACAAATTGTTCATTTCCGCAGTAAGTCCAGGAGCAGAAGTGATTATGTATTTAATTTTGGTGAAACACAGTTGATGAATTCTGTTACTTATAAATATCTTGGCTTTGTTTTTCATGAAGGCAGACGAGTACTGTGTGACTCAGCAGGGAGGGCATTGAGAAGTGTGATTAATCAGATCAAGTGGTGTCCAGACTTGGGCTTCTCCACATTTACCACTCTGTATGATGCTATGGTTGCTCCTGTGTTATATTTTAAAGGTGTTTGGAAATGCACTTGAGTGTAACCATATCCAGAGCAGAGCTATCCTCATAGCTCTGCTTCTTAGGAGCTCATAAGTATAGCACTAGGGCTGACATAGAGGGTGATATGGGGCGGGAACCCAGTCTGATCAAACCCAGAGCAGAAGTTATGCGATTGTGCACTTACCTGAAGATAGGCTCTCCAGAAAAATCTTTAATTGGGACAAACTTTATAGATATCTCTGGTCAAATGATATTTTAGCAATATCTTCATTAACAGCACATTTTTATTTGTTAATAACGTGCAGTGGAAAATTACAACACTTAAGCACTTAAGATATACAGTATGAAGACCAGTGGAAAGTTAATGTGCTTCAAAAGCCAAAATTAAGAAGTTATGTGATAATTCTGTGATGGAGCCTTATGTTAAAGGTAATTTTAAAAGTACTGCCGTTTAGGAGTGGTGATACAAAGGGGTATTGAAGTAGGGCCGGGCGATATGATGATTTTAGACCGTTTAACGATCTACATGTCTAACGATCTGTCATTTTTGGGAGATCGTTTTATCATGATTCACCCATTTTTCCCACCGGCCGCGAAAGCCTCACGAAACAGCTGTGAAATGTAATACGCAGCGGAGAAGCGAAGGACGTTATCGTAGGGCTGTCACGGTAACCGCACAAATGAAATATCGCGATATTAAGAAACCTACCGCGCTGCATGACGGGCCACTGCAATTACCGCACCTGACAATACTGATGATGATGATGAGGTAAAGTGCGCGCTGATCGAGGAGATCGTACACATGGAAGATGGAGGGAGCGGTGCCAGTGCGTCAGCTGCAGCCCAGCCAGAATCCTTGGCGGAGACAGTGCAGCCACCAGCGGCAAAAAAAAAAGAAAAAGAAAAACGCTCGGAGACCTGCTGAAGTCACGGATCAGCACGTCTTCTGCATCTGTCCCAAAGAGAGTTAGAGCCGAGCTGGAGCTCAGTCGCTACCTGAAGGAGGAACCCATCGACCCTAATGAAAACCCCCTGCAGAGGTCACGCTAGACTTTTTAGTTTTCCATCATTTGACTGACAGGGTTAAAAAAAATCCAGTCATAATCTATTTTTATCCATCACATATTAATTTTAAAAATGATAATAATTACATTTTCAGTAGCATTACTACTCTAACACTGGGCCCATTTAGCACATAAATCCATAGAATCAGACTCTAAATTAGTCGACCAGTCAGTCCTCAGATAGAACTTTCTAAAAACTCTGGTCGGAGTCGAGTGCAGCAGCAGGTGCAGCTCTGTGCGCTCCGCGGGACTCTGATTACTATATAATATTAATGTTCATTATGAGATCATGAGAGACATGAGGGGTTCACATATTTTTCATTGAGATACTCAGGGGAAAACCTGGCGCTGCTGTTTAATGCGGACCTCCTCGCGTTTGGAGTCCAGTTCTATGTGCGCGCTCGGCTCGTGGAGCAGATTTTGCGTGTCAACAAGCCTCCACAGCTTATAAACGCTGCTCTGAGAGCACATTACATCAGGAAGTGTAATTAATCAATATCTGATCGCGTGCTGAGCACCGGATTGCAAAGGGGCGTTTGAGCAGATCAGGTCTGACACCTGATGGAGGACCAGTGTTCTTCTGTTGCAGAGCGCAGACCTGTGATCCAGACGTCCTGCGCTCTGCAGCACAGAACCTCAGTCTGGGCTGCAGGTATTGGTTGGTGGAGATGCAGCACTATTTCTGCATCCTTGGTTCGAATTATTAGTGGGGACAATTCAGTGATTGCCTATGACGGTCTGATGGTGTGCGCGCAAACCTGTCAGAATGACCGGCGCCCTTCAGATCTTTCCGTCAGAGTAAAGAAAAAAAGAAAAACAGTTAAATACCGGAAAATTCCGGTTAACGCGACCCCTGTTCCCCTGACACGGTGGCGTAACAACCAAGAGCGATTCCCTTTGCTCTCCAGAGTTGCACGCAAGTACATGTGTATTTGCGCAACGAGCGCACCTTCAGAGAGGGTTTTCAGTGTCGCTGGAAATGTTGTCACCCCTCTCAGATCCTGTCTGAAACCGCATCAGGTTAACATGCTGGTTTTCCTTGGGCGTAACAAGGACATGACAGAGCTATAAATCACCGTTATTTCTGTGTGTGAAAGTGAAATGATAGTGCCCCCCCGCGCCAGGTTAGTCTTATTTTATATACTTGATTTTAACAAAACGGGCGCTTTTTTGTTTTTATTTTATTTTAGTAATTTACAAAGAAATGTGCTAAATAAATAAAGTGCTGCAATAAAATCGCACACCGCAATATTGAGCCGCCCTGACTCACCGCAGGGGGAATTCCTCAACCGCGACAGCCCTACGTTATCGCACGTTTGTTTGACGTTAAACCAATCAGAGTGATTTATGGTGATATTAGCCCGCCCCCCTTCACGTGTGTACAACCTAACAACAACAAACA
>SSNR01000738.1:54182-68764 GCA_006937965.1 Callopanchax toddi | reverse complement strand
GGTTCCCTGCTGAGCGGCCGACAGGCGCTGCTTCATCTCTGCGGCTCTGCCCGGTGCGTGCGTGAACGAACTCTGTCCAACTTTTTATTGGCTGATTAAACAATTCTGTAAGCTTAGGTATGTTCTGTAATGTCTCATGGAGCAAATATCGTTTCTGAGCATCGCTCTAAAATTTCTTTCCCGACATTTTTTCAAGTTTCTTTACGTCTTGAGGAACACGCCCCAAAATCATCTGAATTGTTTGACTGGTGAGCTCATGGTCCAATGGGCATTTACGGATCACGTGGGGGACGTAGGTCGCTTGTAATTCAGACCAATCAGCAGCCTTAAATGAGCTGATTGACAGAAACCCTGACAAATTGTAAAACAATGTTTTTTTTCTTTTTGTTTCACCTGAAATGATAGGCCCCTAGATATCGTAGGCCCCTGGCCACTGCCCCGGTTTGCCCGTGCATTAAGGCGGCCTTGGCTGTGGTTGGTGGGTCGCTGGTTTTGGGCTGTTTTCCTGGTCTTGGCTGCAGAGATGTGGTTTGGTAATTCAGTAACGTTAATAGAAAATGAAGACAGCGAGTCAGAATGCAGCTGCATGCGAACAGGGTAGCTAGATGGATACCGCAGTCAGTGTTGCCAGATTGGAAATGTTAAAGTATCGTACCAGGATCTTAAAATTATCGTATTTTAAGAAAAATTATCATACACTACTAAGTTACAGCCTTAACCCAGGTTTTAATATCAGTATATCAAACACTGTGCAAAATTATAATCTTTAAAGTAGTTTTAGCTTTAAATAATCTAACACAGTGATTTAAACAAGCATCTCTTACACAAATTCCATACCACAAATGGCTCAAATTATCATATTTATGGAATTACTGATCGTACAGAGTGCTAAATTATCCTACAAATACGATGATTATCGTACATCTGGCAACACTGACCGTGGTGTAGTTGGTTTGAAGGTTTAGATATTCGACAGACATTCACTCCGTGGTTCACCACGGTCTGAGATGGATTTTTATACCGGGCGATGCCACTGAGACGACGGCGGGTAGCCTGACTCCGTCTACTCCCTCCTGAGTGCAGTGCTTGACTTGGGGACCATTGTGGGTGCGATGAATCATCATCAATCCGTGAACCTTACGGTTCGGTTTGGAACGCATCACTGCAGACACTGCCCAATCCGCCTGTCGATCTGCCGCTCCCTCCTTCCCTCACTNGCAACGAGCGCACCTTCAGAGAGGGTTTTCAGTGTCGCTGGAAATGTTGTCACCCCTCTCAGATCCTGTCTGAAACCGCATCAGGTTAACATGCTGGTTTTCCTTGGGCGTAACAAGGACATGACAGAGCTATAAATCACCGTTATTTCTGTGTGTGAAAGTGAAATGATAGTGCCCCCCCGCGCCAGGTTAGTCTTATTTTATATACTTGATTTTAACAAAACGGGCGCTTTTTTGTTTTTATTTTATTTTAGTAATTTACAAAGAAATGTGCTAAATAAATAAAGTGCTGCAATAAAATCGCACACCGCAATATTGAGCCGCCCTGACTCACCGCAGGGGGAATTCCTCAACCGCGACAGCCCTACGTTATCGCACGTTTGTTTGACGTTAAACCAATCAGAGTGATTTATGGTGATATTAGCCCGCCCCCCTTCACGTGTGTACAACCTAACAACAACAAACATGGCGGCGGCCGAGAGCGAACATGAGGATTTGGTTCCAAAGAGAAACTCGTCCTCCATTATATGGAACTGCTTTGGCTTTTCACCAGACGACAAAGAGCAAATGAAAATAATTTGCAAGGAGAGCGTCAAGGCAAGTGATGGCAACACCTCAAGAGCAGCTAAAGCTAAAAAGCCAGTGCTTCCAAGCAGTAAACGCTAGCAGAGGCATCAGAAAACTCACTCCCTACAGCAGAGACAGCAAACGATGGAACAGCGTGACTGATGCGGTAACGTTCCACTTGGTTAAACACTTGTGTCCTGAGCGAAAAAGTATTGGATCCGCGCTACGAGTTGCCCAGCTGCAAGTTTTTTTCGAACACCGCGATCCCGCGCATGTACGCTGAATGCAGAGAAAGTTGTATTAAATATTAAGAATGTGGAGGTCTTTGCTTCCACAAGCAACCTCTGGTCCAGTAGTCACACATCTGAGTCGTATTTGAGTGTAACCATTCATTTCGTCAACAACTGGGAGCTGCAAAGTGCAACACTGCAAACAACCTTTCTGGAGGACCACACAGGAGAACACATGATCGCAGCAGGACTGAGAGAGGTTCTAGAAATGTGGAGCCCAGAAGAAGAAAACATGACCTCTATGACTCTAACATGGTGAAGGCTCTGGATCTGAAGGGCTGGACACGACAGCCATGCTTTGGCCACAGATTACATCTTGCGAGTGGTGAGTTTATATAATAATCACAATTAAAATCAGTTATTTCACATTTTAAAAGGTTTTAATGTGTAAATTTAAGCCTAACATGTAAATGTTTACATGTTGCACTGGTGATTGTTCTTCATTTTAATAAATATGTTTATTTATTCAATGTTTCTCTTTTTTAATATGTAATTTTAGTTATGCTGATATTTTTTTAAAAATCATGATAAAATCGAGATCGTGATTATACAATTTAAAAATCGTGATATTCTATTTTTGCCATATCGCCCAGCCCTATATTGAAGGAGCAATGTCTGTGTGTTTTATGTGATCTAGAAGTTGTTAAAGATGAATTTCACTTTTTTTTTGTTATACTGTAATGTCCACTATATAATGATCTAATAATGTCAATTTTTTTAAAAGATCCAGCATAAAAACCCTGACTTGTTTTAATTGCCAGATATGTTAGGTTGGCTCTTTGACAAAGAAGTGTTTATGTTGGCAAAATTTATAGAGAAAGCGTGGGTGCATAAACTGTATTTGATCCTGTTGTATAAATATTGTTTTTGTAAATGTATGGCCACTTCTCTTTGTTATTGTCATACAGGTCCTTCTCAAAAAATTAGCATATTGTGATCAGTGTTGCCAGTAACGCGCTACTTTGTAACGCGTTACTCTAAAATTACGTCATTTTTCAATAACGAGTAATCTAACGCGTTACTATTTCCAATCCAGTAATCTGATTAAAGTTATTTTTTTCGAGCCACTGTGCGTTACTTTGCGTTACTATCTTTGTCCGTTTCCTTAAAATATTTATTTTCTTCCTGCATTTCTGTGAGCGGCGTTGTGTCACGTTCCCAGCATGAGGTGGAGTCACGTATTCAACATGTGCACAGCTGAGGAGTCGCTCCAGCTGGAGGAGGAGTCACTGACCTGTGATAAAGTAGCCTATTTACCTGAATATCCGGGCATTATTTTAGTAAACTCCTCTGATACAACAGCTTTGTTTTATCTTCGGGGTCTAGACTTTGTTAAGGAGTGTGAGACTGAGAACAAACGGAGAACCGACGAGCAGGAACAGCTGACTGTCTGTCTGACAGCCGAGCAGACTAGCATTAGCAGCCTGAATGTAGCCGTAGCTCCAAACAGCTGGACTGAAGCAGCGCCAGGCCTTTTTTTGGATTATCATCATGACCTGGATGACTGAGAACCTTCACCAGCAACTAAAGAGACCTTTTGATGCATCCTTAGACAAACGCAGCAGTCGGTAAACAAAGCAGCAGCAGAAACAAGAGCTGATGTTAGCTCCTCATGGTCCTAAAAGCCTCTGGTTTTAAGGAACTAACGGGTGAGTCTAAAGAACAGCTGATAACAGGAGCTAGATTATTAATTTTAGTCATAGTTGTGAATTTTACTTTACTTTAAATTCAATTTTTTTTTATTTGTTAAAATAATTAAATAAATCTTTCTAAAAGATGAGATTTAGTTGTCAAACAAAATTTTTTCCAAAAAGTATATTTAGACAAGGGGGGTCAGGTAGGGTTAGGGCTGACCTGGATTTCAGGTAAATCCTGTAAAAACCAGCTGCAGCAACACAAACAACTATGGAGGAGAGAGATGATCGTTTTCTATCTGGAATAAATACAGTCAGGATTTAGTTAGTGTCAGATAAAGATGATAACATTAAAGTTTGTTCTAATGTTCATTCAAATGTTCTGATGTTAATAAAACATGTTAAAATGAATTTAATAGTTACAGTAATAAACAAGTTATTTTATAAAAGGTAGTTTTGCCATAAAAGTGTTAAATGTCAGGTCAAGAAAGACTCTTTAATTTATATTTCATAAAACCAAGTATTTTTTTCAGGAAATAGTTTGGAAGTTCAACTTTAATATCAGGAGATCCATTTTATTGACTTGCTGTTAAAATTCACTTCTGTGTTTTAGTAAAACTGGAGGTTATTTTAAAGTCGAGGCAGGAGGAGGAGTCATCGGCAGCTGAATGTCACTAATAAAGTAACTTAAAAAGTAACTAGTAATCTAACTTAGTTACTTTTAAAGTCAAGTAGTCTGTAAAGTAACTAAGTTACTTTTTAAGGGAGTAATCAGTAATCAGTAGTCGGATTACTTTTTCAAAGTAACTGTGGCAACACTGATTGTGATATAGTTCATTATTTTCTGTAATGTACTGATAAACATTAGACTTTCATATATTTTAGATTCATTACACACAACTGAAGTAGTTCAAGCCTTTTATTGTTTTAATATTGATGATTTTGGCATACAGCTCATGAAAACCCAAAATTCCTGTCTCAAAAAATGAGCATATCATGAAAAGGTCCTTTATGAACATAATCATCTGAATCAACTAATTAACTCAAAACACCTGCAAAAAATTCCTGAGGCTTTTAAAAACTCCCAGCCAGGTTCATTACTCAAAACCACAATCATGGGTCAGACTGCCGACCTGACTGCTGTCCAGAAGGCCGTCATTGACACCCTCAAGCAAGAGGGTAAGACACAGAAAGAAATGTCTGAAGGAATAGGCTGTTCTCAGAGTGCTGTATCAAGGCACCTCAGTGGGAAGTCTGTGGGAAGGAAAAAGTGTGTCAGAAAACGCTGCACAACGAGAAGAGGTGACCGGACCCTGAGGAAGATTGTGGAGAAGGACCGATTCCAGACCTTGGGGGACCTGCGGAAGCAGTGGACTGAGTCTGGAGTAGAAACATCCAGAGCCACCGTGCACAGGCGTGTGCAGGAAATGGGCTACAGGTGCCGCATTCCCCAGGTCAAGACACTTTAGAACCAGAAACAGCGGCAGAAGCGGCACTAGACTGTTGCTCAGTGGTCCAAAGTACTTTTTTCGGATGAAAGCAAATTTTGCATGTCATTCAGAAATCAAGGTGCCAGAGTCTGGAGGAAGACTGGGGAGAGGGAAATGCCAAACTGCCTGAAGTCCAGTGTCAAGTCCCCACAGTCAGTGATGGTCTGGGCACCATGTCAGCTGCTGGTGTTGGTCCACTGTGTTTTATTAAGGGCAGGGTCAATGCAGCTAGCTATCAGGAGATTTTGGAGCACTTCATGCTTCCATCTGCTGAAAAGCTTTATGGAGATGAAGATTTCCTTTTTCAGCACGACCTGGCACCTGCTCACACTGCCAAAACCACTGGTAAATGGTTTACTGACCATGGTATTACTGTGGTACCATGGTACTGTGGTACTCTCCTGACCTGAACCCCATAGAGAATCTGTGGGATATTGTGAAGAGAAAGTTGAGAGACGCAAGACCCAACACTCTGGATGAGCTTAAAGAGCATATATTAAGTTCTTTTTTTTTTATTATTCTGATAAAACTCTGTCCAAAAATACTATTTGAAATGTTTATTGAGGGTATTTTGTTTTACAATACATTTTTTAAAACCATTTTTCTAGTCCAAAGTGCCGCTTTTTGCAAAGCTTCTAAAAACGCTTTTTTTTTCATATGTGGACCTGTGACGTCAGCTAAGGGAGCTCCTAGCTAGGTGGCGCTGCTTACAGTGTTGTCAGATGTAGATAAATAAAGTATTTGTAGGATAATTTAACACTCTGTACGATCAATAATCCCATAAATATGATCATTTGAGCCCTTTGTTGTGTGGAGTTTGTGTAACAGATGCTTGTTTTAATCATTGTGTTAGATTTTTTAAAGCTAAACTACTTTAACATCTCAGACTGGCACCGCTCTAGTCTGCCAGCTGCCTGCTCGCTGTCGGCGATGAGTTGTTAGTTTTAGGTTAGAGCGCTCTTTAATCGAGTCGGTGTGTATTCATTTTAATAAAAAATGCTAAATTATTATGTTTATGAATGCCAATCGCCAGTCTGTCAGGACACTGAGTCAACAACGGGACGGCTTCCTTACCGGTACGGTGACTTCTGTTTGGAGACGAAAAACCCCGGTGGTCCTGGTCTAGTCCAGGACTGGATGTGATGGAGTCCCACATACCGGCGAAAAACATTCAGTGTGACTCTAAACAGGCGCCGTTACTTCGATCCATTCACCGGAACCGCTGTTAGCACACAGCAGCTAACAGGAGCTAACGGGGAGACTTGAGTCTCGTTTCCATGCCAGGTTTGGTACGGTTCGTGGTGGGTCGTAATCCGGTACAGGTCCGCGATTTCATGAGAGCATTTCCTTCAGGTGTCTGACCCTCACCTGGCTGGCGGGGTACAGTAAATCCATGCCGCGATGCTCTCCAGAGGGGCTTCCCGTTCCCAGCGGGGCTACCAAGAGGGTCTTCACGGCGGGGTTTCCAGCCTGACCCGACACTGTTTCGGTCAGCCTCGAACCGTTTAGCTGCATCCTGTGAAACTTTTTATAAACCCTTTCATTTCTTAACAATCCACCTGAACGCAGCTCAATGTTTGGAGCTCTGATGATCAAAACCTGGTGCTAAACGCTGGTATTTTACCCAGACCCGAGTGAGGAGGTGGGTCACGGTCTACAGCTGGACCGACAGGGTACAGCCTTACAGGACTGATTGTTTTTATCTTTTTTTTTTTTTTTTATCTTAATAACTGCTCACTATAGTAATAAAGTAATAAAATAACGGCACTCTGGGGGTTTGTTTTGCTTGTCACAAGTAGTGATAAGTGGATCAGTTTTCTATATAGAGAACGAACGGTCTCCCTGAACTGTCGTCACTTCCGGTTTGGTGAAAAAATTGACAATTCTCACAAAAACGAATCCAAGAGCCTAAATAAGCTGAATTTGTGTAAATTTTTATTCAGAAAAAGTTTCTATTATATTTCTCTAAACATTTGTTTAAGGGAGTGTCTAACTTAAAATATGCTCTTTAAGGCCGCTATCGAAGCATCCTGGGCCTCCATAACACCTCAGCAGTGCCACAGGCTGATCGCCTCCATGCCACGCCGCATTGAAGCAGTCATTTCTGCTAAAGGATTCCCCACCAAGTACTGAGTGCAGAACTGAACATGATTATTTGAAGGTTGACTTTTATTGTATTAAAAACACTTTTCTTTCATTGGTCGGATGAAATATGCTAATTTTTTGAGACAGGAATTTTGGGTTTTCATGAGCTGTATGCCAAAATCATCACTATTAAAACAATAAAAGGGCTTGAACTACTTCAGTTGTGTGTAATGAATCTAAAATATATGAAAGTCTAATGTTTATCAGTACATTACAGAAAATAATGAACTTTATCACAATATGCTAATTTTTTGAGAAGGACCTGTATAAGCCCGTATGTGCTGGGCACTTGAGGTGAATGACACTTTAATTAGAGGTGTCAGATTAGCGCGTTAATTACGATTAATTAATTACAGCCCTAATTAACGCGTTATTTTTTTTAATCGCGTTAATCGCATATTTAATCGCTTGGCCGTTTCTGCATGCAGTCTGCCGCTGCAGTGATGTGTGTGTGCTGAGCTGGTCTCCTCGCGGTGTTTGTGTGTCACTGAGCAGCTCTGTGAGGCTCAGAGCGCCTCACCTTCAGGAAGTGATCACGTGACCTACGCATGACGCCGAGACAAAACAAACAGCTGATGGCCATAGCGGTGTTATGAAACCGGCATCACCTTGTAGAGCGCTATTTATCTGACCCCGCTGCATCAGGAAGTGCAAATTAAAACGACCTGCTCACTTCACGAGCTACTCGACCGGAACCGATGACCACCGTCAGCCCAGCACAGCTCTGATCGGTGATTACACGTAGCTGTCAGCCGGTTCGGTGCGCGACCGGCCGGCTGACAGCTTCCACCGCTTGTGGAGCGCAGCGCTGATCACTAATAGCCTACACTGAGTGATCTGACGGACTACAACGGTTTATATTCAAAGTAACGGCGCGACGTGGCGCAGCGCTGATCGCTGGTGAATTTTAGCCTTAAATATCAGCTGATCCGGTGCGCGACCGGCCGGCTCACAGCTTCCACCGCTTGTCCAGCACAGCGCTGACCACTGGTTACCAGTACACCGCTGGACTGGCGGTGTTATGAACCGGTCCAGTCAGCAGTGCCTGATGGAAGACATGGACGTAGTTTGGGGGGAGGGGTGCAGGGGGGACGTGTCCTCTGCTCGTTTTTAAAGTCAGTTTAGAGTCCTGTAGTTTTTACTGTCTAAAATAATGTTGCTCTATATTAAATGGATTCTGGCTGTTGTTTTTAGGTGTAGGGTTGATATTATGGCTCTTTTTAAACAGTTCAGACCCTCTTCTCCACCCCTGTATTCAAGTTGTGCCCCCCCCACCACCACCACCTTTGAAATTTAAATTTCATTCTTGGTGGAAGATCAAATCAACTTTATTTATAGAGCACATTTCCTGCAGAGCAACACAATGTGCTTTACAGCAGATAAAACAGAACCTAAAATCAGATGAGGGGTTAACAGAGCTGCTACTGGAGTCCACTGACCAAAGTAATGGTTGCACTGGGACTGAATCTGTTCAGGTCTGTTAAACACAATAAATGACTTCAGAAAGACACTTTATGTTGTTCTATATCAATCTACTGGTCTGACACAGTCATTTAATGAATTTAAATGACAATAACTCAAGAGGAGGGCTTTTTTAGCCATTTCTTTAGATGCGATTAAAAATGCGATTAATTAGATTAATTAATTACAGATCATAATTAATTAATCGCACAATTTTTTTAATCGCATGACAGCACTAACTTTAATATAATTTTTCATTCATTCATTTAAAGTTCAAGCTACATGAAGTCTAAAATTTTTCTCGGACCTCATGTAAAGTAAGCAATTACCTGAGCTGTGAGATATAAGGCAGACACTGGAGGAAACTCCTCACTTCACTCTCTTCATGTAAGGAGACTCTCAGATTCACTTCTTTCTTCTCTGATTGGAGTTTCAGAACTTCCAGGAGGATGGAGGTCTTTCTCTCTGAGAGGTCTATGATCCAGACTGAAGGAAGTGACTGGAAAACTGACAGTAAGGATGGAAGGAGACTCAGACCTGTTTCAGTCTCACGGTCCTTCACTTGGGAGCACAGATCCAACAGGAAATCACACTGATATTTATCATCCATGAGCTGGTTATCAAAAGGGAATGTTTCATATCTGCAGACTGATGCCAACTGCTCCAGGACCTTCTCTCCTTCTGGTCTCTCCACTGCTGCACAGAACAGATCCACAAAGAAGGCAGTCTGATCTCCAGGACTGGACCTCAGAGGAACAACACTGGAATAAAAAAAGAAACATTTAGCAGTGATTTAACCCCACCAGCATCAATACATCCACACACTAGTGATGATGAAATTACAGGGTGGATTCATCCTTCTAGAGCAACTGAGCCCTAATGTCAGATTTTTGCAGACTCAGCATAAACCCTAACCCTGTGGCTGACTTTAATCCATAGTGTAAAAAATAGAAACAGCAGGAATCAATGCTGTGAAACAACATTTTTGACTAACAAGTACAACACAATGTTGATATTGTATTGTGTACAGTTCATGTTTGTAGTATTTTCTGTTTATGTGTTCAAACATGAACCATCTGGAGGGAAGACAACTTTCCTACTTCGTAATTAAAGGTTCAGCATTCCTTAAAGAAAGTCATAAGACCTGCTTCTTTTCACGTCAGTTTTCTCATCTTTTGCTGAGAAATTATGGAGTTACATGGTTTTTGGTAAAGAAAGTGGAGGATTTATGGTACTGTCGCACTGAGGAAAGACGAGGCAGAACTGGAGGTAGCACAGATGAAAATGCTGAGATTGTCTTTAGGAGTGACAAAGATGGATAGAATCAGGAATGAGTCCATCAGAGGAACAGCACATGTTAGATGTTTAGGAGATCAGATCAGAGAGGCCAGGCTGAGATGGTTTGGACATGAGGAGAAAAGGGATGGTGAATCAGTAGAAGGATGCTTAGGTGGGAGACCTAGAGGAAGAACAAAGAGGAGATTTATGGATGCAGTGAAAAAAGACATGAAGGTAAAGGGGTGGGAGAGTTAAGGGTGTAGAGGACAGGGTTACTGTAGACGAAGACAGTTAATTCACTGTGGAAACCCTTAAAGTGCCTGTGACTCCATATTTAAATCACTTTATATTAAACAGGTGTAATCTTTGATGCCTCTAGATCAGCGTTGCACCATTATAACTCAAAATACGCTGTAATTATTTCCTAACGAGCAACTCAGAGATCAGAAGAAAGCGCCGCCTTCCGGTTCTGCTGGGTTTCTCCTTATTTGGCAGCCTGACACTTTTGCTGCAGCAGGGGGCAGTGCCCAGCAGGGGGCAGTGCCGTCGCGTGAAAGAGAAACGAAACTGAAACTAAACACTACACGGTCTATGGGTAATGGCGGCGGCACTGCCTCGCTCCAGTTGTCGTGAACGTGCATGTGGGAGGAGAATTTACCATATAAGCAAGTCTGGATCACTATGACCTCATAGCGGGCTGGAGTGAAAAAACTGTTTGAAACCTGGGTCTGAAATCTGGAAGAGCTTCTCACTGGCTGTACTAGGAGACAGATGGACGCCGTTTTTTGCTCTTTCTGGCAGGTTTAAGGTGAGAACTCAACGTTGTAACATGATAGATAAGTCAGAAAACATGGAAACCGATGTCATGGGCACTTTAAAGGAAATGATGAAAGAAACACCTTGAATTCACATTAGTTCTTGCTTTAGCACATTCAAAAATAAACACACTTCTAATATTATAATGGTTATTTCTTAGTTTGAAAAAACCTTTTAAACAATTTGGGATACTGCTATTAGCCACTCTATGGAGAACCTCAAGATTTTAACTTTCAAAAATCTCAATTTTAGAGTTTTAATTCGTTTGAATAAACTGTCGGTTGGTGCAAGGTATCCCACTTTATTAACAATTCTTATGGCCCATTTTGTCATTTAAATACAAACTTAATACAAATTTTTCCTCAAATCTCTGCACAGTAACACAAATATGAAAGAACTGAAGAGCTATAGATCAAAAACAAAGCTTTTTTTGTTTAGTACATCCCTTGTTTTACAAAGTATAGCAATCGATTTTTAAACACTTATCATTTGATATATTCAATATGTGGTTTCTGACAGAGTTTACTATCAATAATCACACCTAAAAATGTAGTTTCACTTACTCGTTATATTTGAACTCAATTTAAATATAGTTTAACATTATCATTTTCTCTGTTCCATAAAAATATCATACACTTTGTTTTATTTTCATTAATAACTTATAATCAAATCACTTTTTAATTGAGACCAATTCATTTATCAGCCTCTTGCAGTAATTCACTCATGTCTTTTCCTGTACAAATAAAGTTTGTATCATCTGCAAACATAATTAATTTTAACCGAGTTGAAAGAGAACCGGTGTCGTTCACATAGAGTGTGAATAACTTTGGTCTTTGTCCGAGCCTTGTCACACACCATCTTTAGAGACATGAATATTCACCTTGACAAGTCTAACTCATCAGATTTTCTCTCCTTAATGTTCTCATTTGACCTAAAACTGGTCCAGAGTCCTCTGACACACAAAGCTTGAAAAGCGTTAGATCTCATTTTCACAAGAAAGCTGTGCTACAGCTCTGTCACACCTCTACATTTTTCTGACCATTACATCATTCACTTCAGAGGGAGTCTCCTGGGAACGTCCACTGCTTCCACCCCCATGGTCTTATTCTTTCATGCAATGTTTTGTTTAGGACACACTTACTTTAAACCAGAATTATGGGTTCAATTATTGGCGCAAACTACAAAATCATGTAACGTAAGGACAAAAATTATTTTCAAAATTAATTCTACACAGCTAACTTAAGAAAGCTAAATTACCAAGATCATTTAAACCTGCAGAAAAACAAAACTTACATTTAAATTAATCCAAAACTGATTTCCCTTAATTTAAAAGTGCATTTTTTTGAATGAGCAGAGAGTCAACCTGATTATTTCTTTAACAAACTGTCTAAAGTAAAATAAGCAAAGTATTCCAAACACACCTATTAGTCTCATTAGTTCCAGGGTGGGGTCAGCTATTGCAGTTCTAAAATAAATCATGCAGGTACTAATCTAAAAAAGAATCTGATTCTTCCTTTACCTGAGGTGTGAGATGTACGGCAGACACTGGAGGAATCTTCTCACTTCACTCTCTTCATGTGAGAAACCTGTGAGCTTCAACTGTTTCTTCTCTGATTGGAGCTTCAGAACTTCCAGGAGGACGGAGGTCTTTCTCTCTGAGAGGTTCATAAACCAGGAGGCAGGAGCTGATTGGAAAACTGACTGTAAGGATGGAAGGAGACTCAGACCTCTTTCAGTTTGATAGGTGTACACGTCCAGTAGAAAATCACCCCATTTCCATTTAAGTGGAAATGACTTATATGTACAGACTGATGACAGGAGCTCCAGTATCTCCTCTCCATGTTGGGTCTGTGTGGCTGCTCTAATCAGATCCATGAAGAACCTGGTGTCTTCTGAGAGCTCGGGAACCACACTACAATTATAACAATAAAATTTAAAAAATTAATGAAGGAATACAATTACAGTTACTGAAAACAAATATAACAAGTATATCTACCTGAGCTGTGAGATATAAGGGAGACACTGGAGGAAACTCCTCACTTCACTCTCTTCATGAGGACAGCTCATCAGATTCACTTGTTTCTTCTCTGATTGGAGTTTCAGGACTTCCAGGAGGATGGAGGTCTTCCTCTCTGAGAGGTCTACGATCCAGACTGAAGGATCGGACTGTGAGGATGGAAGGAGACTCAGACCTGTTTCAGTTTCATGGTCCTTCACTTGGGACCACAGATCCAACAGGAAATCACACTGATTTTTATCATCAGTGTTTTTGATGTTTGAATGGCAGATTTCATCTCTGCAGACTAAAGCTAACAGATCCGGGTTCTTCTCTCCCGTCTGTTGTTCTCTCTCTGGTGCTCCACAGAACGGATCCATCAAGAGCCTGGTTTCATCTGAAAGGTCTGAAGATGGATGGGCGAAGCTGCAACAACAATAATAAAAATTATGAGTTGGGTTACGGAGTTGAGGTTTGACCTCAGCAGCTTACAGAATTTAATGTGTAGATTCTGTCTTTAATGTATGAAACATTAAGATTTAAAATGTCTAAATGTTTTTATCATATACTTCTAAAGCTTCGCATCTGATTGTGTTTGATATAGAATCTGTTAGATTTTGACTTTTTTTGGGTCAATGGCAGTAAATATGTCGATTGGGAAAACCCAAAGGTTTCTAAAAGTGTGTGAAGTTTAGGAATTTTTAAATTAATTTGGCTGAGTTGATTTTTGTAATTACTTTGGCTTGAGGATAAACAACCTGACACCAGGTCTAGCCAAAAGGTACTGCACCAGAGGACCTCTATTGAATGGATCGAGTCGGACTGTGGCGGTCGGTTACGACGGGTCCAAAGGAAGACTGTTCCCCAGTACCCGGAGGTTGATGCATGTGCCCAGACGGTCTTTGCCTATCCTGGACCTGACTTCATCTGGTCTCAGGTAGAAATCCAGCTGGCAATTACTCTCGGCTCAAAGACAATGTGGGTTGTTTATCTTGCAGTTCTGATCATTGGAACTGGATTAAAATGGTTCTTTTCTGGATTAAAAGTTAGAAGTTCTGGCAGTTGTTTCTGGCCATGAATCCTTCTCTCCACAGGAAGGCTGGCTTGGCTACCCACAGAGGTGTTCGTCTTGGGTGCTGGCAAGAAATAAGCCCAAAACACGGAACTACTGGCTTTAAGGAAAAGTATTGCTGATCAATGATGAGACAAGAAAGATGTGAGGTCGTAAATAGGGGTGCACCGATCGATCGGCCTCGATCACGTTAATTTGAGGGGATTGTAAATCGACCATATTCCCATTTGATCCTCGATCTTGGTTCTAGGCTTTTAAATCAGCTTTTTTCTCCTGTTCCCGGGAGGTGCAGACTGCCTCCCTCCCTTCCGCGCGCTACATAACGTCCGTGCTACACATCAGGGCTTCCCCCAGCGCTTTATAAGCCTGGCGGCCTGCCAGACTTTCATCGGACCCCCACCAGGCTAAACCTCAGAGAAGTTGTACCAGAGACGAAACTGCTCCTAGCGTGGCTGCTAACGCTTTAAACTACAACAAACTGAGCTGGTTCAGGTCTCCACTCATCTCTTTCTCTATAGTTGCAGTCCGTATGACAGAAAAAGCAAAAACGGAGTTTATTTTATTGAGCAACTGTCTGAACCGGACAGGGTCGCCGGTGGCGGTAGCTTCAGCGTGC
>SSNR01000738.1:29964-37464 GCA_006937965.1 Callopanchax toddi | reverse complement strand
ACTCAACGACCAACCGTTATGAGTGGTGGAAAACACGGGGAGCCAAGGTACAGTCCAGGAGATATTTATTAGAGACTGCGCTACCTGAACTATACCTGCACTGGGTTGACTCGGCTACATATAGCCTCTGCAGTGCGGTGCTTCAGGTAAAAAAGTGCTGGGGTTCACACAACCCAGCTAAAATTGGAGCCTCCATTACTGAGATGTTAAATAACTGTGAGATCCCTCTGGAAAATGTGCATGTCATTATAGGGGACAATGCTAGTAACATGAAGGCTGCTATAGACATGGCAGTTCCTAGTCGGGATGTTTTGCTCATACGCTGCAGCACATTGTGCACGAGGGGCTGATTTCACAACACAAGAGTTATGGATGCATTAGCAAACAGCAGAAAGATAGTTGCACATTTTAAGCATACACAACTGGCACAGTCTTGCTTGGAAGACCTGCAGCGTGAAATGCAAGCTGCAGGAACCCCGACCACCCCAGCTCATCTTGTTCAAGATGTCCAGACGAGATGGAACAGCTCTAGTTTCTATATGATCAAGAGCCTTCTGACGGAGAAGCGACCTCTTTGTGCTTATGCTGCTGACCACAACTTACCGGCAACATTGTCGTCCAATGAGTGGGGTTTACTGGAAAAAAGTTGACCATGCTGGAACCCTTCGAGGAGTTAACGAGGAAAATCAGTTCTGTGACCTCCACTGCAGCCGACGTAATCCCAGCAGTCACCGTTTTAAAGCGCCTGCTAGCCGAGGAGAACAGTACTGACAGCGGCCAATGAAAAACACGCTCCTTCAAGCTGTCAGCAGGCGATTTAGCAGCATCAAAAGGGAATCTCTCTACGCTGTTGCCACTTTACTGGACACATATTTTATTAATGCTAATTTAATTAATGTAATATTTATTATTTTTAGCTAAGTGTCAGGTCTGAGTGTGTATGCATGCAGGCCAGGTTCTTCATGCAGCAGTAACAACTGGAGTTGTACTCAACCCATTTTATTTTTTGTGTCAGATTCTTTACAGGTGGAGAAAGTGCCAGGATGGCAAAGGATTCCCTGAAACAAGAGCTTGAGAAGATGGAGCAAGTGCTGCTCAAGGCATCAGCTGATACAGCAGGGACAAAGGAGGCAGAGCCAGCAGAAAAGGTCGCTCGCCTGGAAACTGCTTCTCATCCAAGCACAAGTAAGAGTAGCTTCAGCAGTCTGTATGGCAGAATTCTTGAGGAACATGATGAACCTGAACAAGGTACGCAGGCAGCAGTTATCCAAATGCAAATGTATTTGAAAGAACCAACAATGGGTGAGTAAAACAGCCCTTTCCAGTACTGGGCAAACCACCGTACCCTCTCCTTGCTGCGGTTGCAGTAAGATAAGATAAGATAAGAAGAACTTCATTGTCCTGAAGGTAATTATTTTTGTCGTAAACATGCTCACTGCAACAGGTTATGACATAAAAAACAGTAGAAGCAGTAGAAAAAAAATAGTTACAAACTATCACCAGAAAGCAGCGTGTACTGAGGGATGTGAAAAAACAAGATGCAGATAGAATCACCTACGGCAGGAGAAGGAGTTATACAGTCCTATAGCAACAGGCAGAAAGGATTTTCTGTGCCATTCTGTTTTGCACTTGGGGACAATCAGTCTCCTGCTGTGTGAGCTCTGATAGCTCATTATGGAGTTGTAACCCGTTTACAATGTAGATTATATAAATTAATTGTTTAGGATTATTACCAGTTGGGCCAATGACTAGGTTCGTGAGGAGGGTTGATTATTAATGAACACCAGTAACCACAAAAGAATGAGTGGAGTCACAGATACAGTAAGTTGCACTGTATTAAAGGATGTTAACAAAATGTAACAATAACAGGAACAATATGAAAATAAAATAACAATAAAATAAATTGTCCCTATCTGAGCTCAGATATGTTTTGGTCCAGCCGGCTTATTAGTCAGTAGTTTTGTCAAAAGTCCAAAAGTCGAGTAGTGCGGAACAGTCTCACCGCACAGTTGCAAGAGTTTGTGCTGGGAGAACAGCCTGTTCTCCGAGGACCAAGGTCAGGTTCGAATCAAACGGGAAGGCTCGCCATCTCCCTCGTCAGGGAGAGAATCCAGTTCCAATCCAACGGCTCTAATCCAAATAAGAAACCTAGCCGAGCGCCTCAATTTTCTGTGTTTTCTCCACCGGGAGGTCAGCCACAGTCCATGCAGATCGAGTCTCATCCACTTTCCTACAGAGGTCCGATCCGAGTGCGTGCGTCCAGCTCTCCCCCTCCAGCAGAAAAAAAAGAACTGCGTGACTCCGTCCCCGATGCGGCAGCAGGGGGCGGGCTGTGTAACTTTTTCAGCCAATCAGGAGTAATTTTTCCTGCTTGAGCCTACCAGAGGCTTTCTTGGATTCAGCATGTTTGACTGACACATCCTTTGTCAAATAACAATATTAAATGGATTATTCTTGACTGAAAATCCACTGGGTTACACCCTCCCCTCTCAAATCTCATGCACGTCCCTGTGCATGGCTTTGTTATGATAGTCCATATCACCAGCAAGGGAGTCTGTGAAGGCTTTGTTCAACCCTTGAAAAAGTGATTTGACGACAGTCACAAGAGGGTTGCCCAGTTGTGGATAAGTAAGTCTTTGAGATGGTTGTCGATTTCTTTCAGATCTCCGCATTTGTGATTCATTTTGCAAAGTACTTGACTCACTGAATTGCTCGATGTCAATAACAACACTGTCACTTTGCTTTTCAGGTGAACTTGGGTTCATTGAAGGACTGTTTATTGATACAACTGTGTTCTCACCAGTTGTTGATCTGAGCTCTCCTTTACTTTTGGTGGTTCTGTCTTTATCGGTGTCACTTTCATTTTCCACTTGCTGTAAGTTTTTGTCTGTTTCAGTTTCCATTTCCATTTCATTCTCCATTTCCGGTAAGTATTTGTCATGTCCAGGTTCCTTTTCAGATAGGTTTGTCTCATTTCCAGGTAAGTATGTGTCAACTCCAGGTTCCTTTTCCTCTTCAGACAGATTTATGTCAATTCCAGGTAAGTATGTCACATTCAACAGGTTTGTTTCATCCACAAAGTTTTGACTCAGTTTGTCCACAGGTTCCTTGTTTTGATCTTTTCTCTGAGTTGGTGTGTCATACACTTGGAAAAAGTGTGTTTCTTTTACTTGTGGGGGCTCTGGGTGATAATATGAATCGTCTTCATTCTCAGACATTTGATCATTTTCATGTTGTTGGGCTGAATCATGTCTGGTGTGGGGTTTACGAGGTCTGGTGACTCGTTCAGGTTCATGTTCAGTTATTGACAGGAATCCACAAGGGAGTAATAGGTCCCTATGGAGTGTTCTGAAGGGTCCATCAGCTTTTTCTGGTTTCACTGTGTACACAGGTAAGTTTTCCATTTGCTTGGTGACAACGTATATTGTTTGCTCCCATTTGTCAGCCAATTTGTGTTTGTTTCGCAGGTGAAGGTTACGAACTAAGACTCTGTCACCCACATCTATTGTGGATTCACGTATAACCTTGTAGAAACGTTTCTTGTTCTTTTCAGCCACTTTCTGAGAGTTTTTGATGGCTATTTCATAGCTTTGTTCAAGGTGGTGTTTCAGCTGTTTGACATATTGCGAGTGTGACAAGGGCTCTTTGGTTTGTTGGGGTAGCCCAAAAGCAATATCAATAGGCAAGCGGGGTTGTCGCCCAAACATTAACTCGTAGGGGGAATATCCTGTTACATCATTCTTTGTACAGTTGTATGCGTGATTGAGGGGTTTTACAAAATCACGCCAGTGATGCTTTTCGGCGTCTTTCAGGGTACCAAGCATACTGAGTAATGTACGATTGTAGCGTTCAACAGGATTGCCCCGGGGGTGGTAAGGACTTGTTCTGACTTTGCGGATACCAAGCAGTGAGCAGAGTTCTTTGATTGTATGGGATTCAAAATCCCTCCCTTGGTCACTGTGGAGTCGCTCTGGAAAGCCGTAATGAATGAAAAAATTTTCCCACAGAGACTTTGCTACAGTGGTGGCTTTTTGGTCTTTGGTGGGAATGGACACTGCATATTTAGTAAAATGATCAGTGATCACAAGGACATCTTTTGTGTTTTTACTGTCAGGTTCTATGGAGAGGAAGTCCATACAGACCAGCTCCATGGGCCTGCTGGTTTGAATATTGACAAGTGGAGCAGCCTTTTCTGGTGGGGCTTTTCTGCGGACACACCTCTCACAAGCTTTCACTTTTTTCTCAACATCGGCAGCCATCTTTGGCCAATAGAACCGAGACCGAATGAGTTCTACTGTGCGTTCAACCCCTAAATGTCCCATATTGTCGTGAAGACTCTGCNATGACAACATGTCGGAGGGACAAGGGAAGGACTAACTGCAGGATGGTCTCTGGTCCCGACAGGCGCTTCCTGTACAGAAGGTCGTTTTGAAGTTCAAAACGTTTCCACTCTTTTAAAAGCATGAGGACATCAGGAGACTCTGATTTAGCATTGGTTGGTGGACGAGGGTTAGTTGCAAGCAGTTGGATGACCTTGCTAATGGCTGGATCTTGTTGTTGCAGGTCTACAAGGTCAGTATGAGTGTATCTGGGCAATGTTAACAGATTATGGTCATTTCCTTCTTCTTGAAACATATCCGGAACAGCAGCTGCAGACATAGCGAGAGACTGGACTAGAGCAGAGTTAGATTCAGGCTGGACAAAGGCTAAGTGTCTCTGACAAGTAGCTGTAACTGTGTCAGCATGAAGTTGGAGTTCGAGGTCTTTGACTGAGGATAAAAGGTGAGATCTGAACTTATCAATGCGCTCACACTCCTCAGAGAAAACAGGATCTTTTTCAGGTTTGTCATGTGGTTTCCTGGATAGTCCGTCTGCATCGATGTTTTGCTTGCCTGATCTGTACTTGATATCAAAGTTATAAGTGGACAGTGCAGCAAGCCAACGATAACTTGTGGCATCGAGCTTAGCTGTTGTGAGAAGATATGTCAAGGGGTTGTTATCGGTGATGACAGTAAAAGTGTTTCCGTAGAGGTAGTCATGAAACTTGTCGGTAATGGCCCATTTTAAGGCTAAGAATTCCAATTTATGGGCGGGGTATCGAGCTTCACTGCGAGATAGACCCCTGCTGGCGTAAGCGATGACTTGAGTTGTGTTATTCTGTACTTGGTAAAGTGCTGCACCAAGCCCGGTTGTACTGGCGTCTGTGTGTAGCAAATAGGGTAGTTTTGGATCAGCGTAACCAAGCACAGGTGAGCTGGTAAGTTTTTCTTTTATGGTTTCAAAAGATTTTTGACAGTCATCACTCCAGCGTTCGCCAAAGGGTTCTTTGGGGTTTAGATACTTTGGATCATTGTTTTTACAGCCCTTCCGCTTTGGTGGATAACCGGCAGTGAGAGATGTGAGTGGCTTAAGAATCTTTGAGTAATCCTTCACAAATCTGCGGTAATAGCCAGTGAAACCCAAGAATGACTGGAGTTCTTTTAAGGTTTGGGGTCTTGGCCAGGTTTTCAGGGCTTCGGCTTTCTCAGGGTCAGTTTTCACACCATCTTTGGAAACTATGTGGCCAAGATATCTGACAGAGGACTGGAAAAAACGACACTTATCGGGCGAAAGTTTGAGACCATATTCTCGAAGGCGTTCAAGAACATGAATGAGTCTGGTTTCATGGTCTTCAAGTGAACTGGAAAACACTATTAAGTCATCGAGGAAGACCAAGACTTCTTTAAGATTTATGTCTTTCATACATCTTTCCATGAGCCTTTGGAAAGTGCTCGGGGCATTTGTTATTCCTTGGGGCATACGGTTAAATTCATAAAACCCGAAGGGGCATACAAAGGCTGTCTTTGGTTTGTCTGTCTCACACATCTCGATTTGATAGTACCCCGATTTGAGATCCATCACAGAGAACCACTGGGAACCCGCAAGGGCAGAGAATGACTCCTCTAGATTAGGCAAGGCATAAGCATTACGGATAGTCTGCAAGTTAAGCTTTCGGTAGTCTATGCATAAACGCACATCACCATTCTTTTTGCGGACTACTACTATGGGCGATGAAAATGGAGATTCAGATTCACGGATTATGCCTGCACTTAAGAGGGCATGCAAATGCTTCTTGACAGCCTCATAGTCATGAGGGTGAATCGGGCGGGATCTCTGTTTGAATGGGGTTTGGTCATGCAAGTTGATGTGGTGTTTTATGTGCGTAGCGTGTCCAAAATCAAGATCGTTTTGAGAGAACACATCAGAGAAAATGCTCAACTTTTCAGTAATCCTTTGCTTCCAGTCTTCAGGAAGAGGTGAACTGCCAAAGTCAAAACTTAAGGGAGGTTCTGATTTGGAAATCTGTTGTTGAGAATTACAGGCTGTAGAGACCTTTTGACTTTTCTCAGGCTCAGAACATGGCATGACACAGTCAGGGGCAATCAACTCAGCAATGACACAGTTCATGGGCAATGTGATGTCATGGTTGGTTTCGTTCCTGATGAGCACTGGCACTTTGTATGGTCCATGCTTTGGCAAAGTAATGAGACAGCAATCTACAAACACACCACCAGGTAAAGTAAAGTTAGTGGGCTGTTCAATGAGTGCACACTGGTCAGACTTGGTGCGTGTAGCATACACAAAGCCTTCAAGTGTGGTTTTCTGATTGGTGGGAAGAACCTCTCGAGTTCGACCTTTAAGTTTAACTAAGCCAATCTTACCGTTTTCACTTTGTCTTTTCCTTATCTCAAGAGTTTTTAACACTTGCCGATAACCATAAGAGAGTGTTTCAGGTTGAGGCAAGGTGGTGTCACAAAGCTGCTCATACAAAAGATCAAGGGTGTTTGTGCCAATAAGCAAAGGTGTATCTGAGTTTGAGCGAAGGTCAGGAACGATTAAAGCAAGAGTTGACAGCTCAGGCTCAGACTGAACAAAATCTTTCAGGAACTTAATACTTGTTTCAACAAATCCCAAGTAGGGAACTGCCTGACCATTTGCACCTTCAACCTCCAGAAGATCACTGATGGGTTTTATGGGGTGGTCTGACAGGTGTTCTTGATAGAAAGACTTGGCAATAGTAGTTACTTGTGAGCCTGTGTCAAGCAAGGCACTGCATTCAACTCCATTGATTGCAACTCTGGTTGTACATTTTTTTCCGACAAGTCTTTTGGGAAATTTTGGTTCTGGATCAATAACTGTGGTTGAGCAGGATGCTTTCTTGGTCTTTCTCTCAATGGGACTTTGTTTAACTTTAGCACCCATCTGTCCCTCGATAGGAGCTTTTGTTAGTTTAAATTGGGGAACTCTGTTGCTTTGTTGAACATGTCCCATTCTTTTTGCTTCTGTCTGAGGGCATTTCTTTTGGCTGTAACTAAGGCTGGATTTGGGTCATGGCTACAGTTTGCAGAGATGTGCCCATCTTCCCCACATTTGAAGCAATAACCAGGCTTAGGTCTGGGCAACAATGCAGTCATTTGTTGTATTTCTTTGGGCTCACTTTTTTGGTTGTTAGTGTTGGAT
>SSNR01000738.1:5440-15527 GCA_006937965.1 Callopanchax toddi | reverse complement strand
CTCCCAGCAGTGTCCAAATGAGAATAAGCCTGGTCCAGCAGATAGATGAGAGCACCCCAGTACGTGGCTGGTACGCAAATTGGTCCAACCACGGCTCCACCAGCGAACGCAGATGCTTTAGGATGAGTCTCTCCAGCACCTTCATGATATGGGAGGTCAGGGCCACCGGCCTATAGTCGTTGAGGGTTGATGGGTGGGTCTTTTTGGGGACAGGAACCAAACAGGATGTCTTCCAGAGTGATGGGACCTTCTGCAGTCCCAGACTCATAGATCAGATGTAGGACTCCACACAGCTGGGCAGAACAGCACTTGAGGACTCTGGGGCTGACGCCATCAGGCCCTGCAGCTTTACTGGGATTGAGTTTACACAGTTCTGTTTTGATGTCTTCAGCTGAGAGGGACAGAGCGGGACAAGCTGCTGGGACAGGAGAGGGGGGAGTAGTACTGTGGAGGTGAGAAGAGCTCTGTGTGGGGGGAGGAGATGTTGGGGAGTCAAACCTGTTAAAGTGCAGATTGAGTTTTTTTGCATATTCCACATAGCTCTCATTCCATTCCACGCCTCCCTAGAGTTGTTTTCTTGAAGTTTGTTCTCCAGTTTCCTCCTGTAGGAACCTTTTCCCTCTGCACTATTCTCAGCTCCTTCTTGTCTCCTTTCCTGAAAGCCATCTTCTTCTTCTTAATGATGGTTTTGATGTCCTTGGTGACCCATGGTTTATTATTGGGGAAGCATTGAACCGTTTTATTAGGAACCACCGTGTCCACACAAAAGTTGATGTAATCAGTGATGCAGCCTGTCAGATTGTCTATATTCTCACCATGGGGACTGCAGAAAACATCCCAGTCTGTTGCCTCAAAGCATCCTTGTAGATTCTTCTCAGTCTCCCTTGTCCATTGCATAATGGTTCTCTCAGCTACCGGTAGTCTCTGGACAACAGGTTTGTAGATGGGCTGAAGGTGCACAAGGTTGTGATCAGCCCTGCCCAGCGGGGGGAGAGGGGTGGAAATTAGGGATTGGGCAATTGGACGAATCTATCAACCACTGGCGATTGGCTGAGCCGATTGTCGCCCGTTTCTCAAGAACGATTTATTTTCCCCCCTTGTAAATTTATTTCTTAATTATTAACAATGTTTGGTTGAAGTCAAAGGATGCAGCCCATGTAAAAAATAATAAATAATGCTCTTTTTAAATGTTACAAATACCTCCCGGCTGCAAGCAAAGTTTGTTTCCTCCTCCTCTGCCTCCGAAAGCAGCAGTGATTTATTTACTCACCACCATGGCAGACAGACAGAACGGCAGCAGCTTGTGTTCAGAAAACAAATGTATCTAAATAGTAACCATGGTGGTAGGGAGGGAAACAATCAGAAACTGGCCTTTTAGGGTTAGGGTAAACACTAGATATTGGAGCTATTTGCTGGCGCTATACGTCTGTTTAAAGCCAAAGTAACCCCAAATATTGTGTTTAAACACCGTTAGCTTTAATATGGATATTATTTAGATCATGTGCACAAAGATGTGTTAGATGATCTAAAGAGGTGTTGTTGACTTTCTAACAGGACCTGACTGAGAATATAAATAACAACAATGTCCAGTTCACACAAACAGGCTAAAGCTGAATGGATCATATTCTCTGACTTGAGAAAAAGAGAGTAGAGAATATATTCTAACATAATATATCGTCCATTTGCAGGAGCTCCAATAAATGTACAATTCCTAATAAATGACACCTCGTGCTTGTGGATTCAGTCACTGTTCAAGAGAAAGTTGGCTGATAAAGGAATTTTTTAAACCTTTTAGCAGCTATGATGTATGAATCTGTGTCACTAGACAAATAATTCATCAAGTTTATGCTTTAAAGTTAAAAGACGTCAATACATAAAACAGTGACCCAAGCTTAAAACTGTTAAGTTACTATTTAATACAACACCTACCTGAGTTTCAGTCTGTTGCTGATCCTCGTTACAAAAACAGCCAACGTTCCTCTAAAAGGGACTGTTTTCCTGAACTGGTGTTAACCTCCACCGAATTGTGAAACAGGAAAGTCCTCGAGTTAAAAAAATCCTGAAAAATAGCTCCTCGCGTGAAAGTTTCCCCTTACCGGCCTCAAGACAGCTCTAAAGAAACAGACCCACACATATCTACCTCCCACAGGTTCAGAAACAAATCCAAACTCATGGATAAATGGTCTCAAATCGAGCTTCCTTCTTTTATGTAGAAACATGTGTCCGAGTTGAACAGTTTCTCTTTCCTTCCGGCTTCCTTCAACTTGCGGATGCTCGCTCGGCTCGGGCGAGCCAATCAGAGGCGAGCAAGGCGGGTGTTGAAAACCTTACAGCCAATCGCAGGAGAGTCGTTTTAGCTAATCAAAGGCGAGAAAGGCCGGATAGCTTACCCGTGTCCCGTGCTGTTTGTCAATGTACCCTGACGTAGCTACGCCGGCGGCCATCTTGCCACCGAGAGCTGCCCCCTTTCTTAACATAGGTGTCAATGGAGCATGAACTATTAAATACCTCTAACTTGCTCAAATTTTAACCAATTTTCAAACGGTTTGCATTTTTATAAACGTCAGAGACGTGGCTGTGAATATGAATCAAAATATAACGATAATGTTTGGGAAATTTATGAATTGTAAAAGTATCATATCTCAAATCTATACATAATAAGGTTTGTTTAAAAAAAAGTAAATCGTTTGTAAATCTGTTTATTTTTCATTGAGTTATGAGTGTTTTTAGTTAAGTTGATTGCTCACCTTCCATCTGCTGCCATAGACAGCAGAACGTCAGCTCTCAGTGGCAATATGGCCGCGGTGTACTTTTTTCTTTTTTAAATTAACAACAAAACAAAGTACAGAACAGAACAACACACATAAAATCAAACCAAAATACAAACTCTCATGGAGGAATCACAAACTCTATATATCAAAATCAATAAAAGGAAAATAAAACACAAAGCATAACATGGGAGCAAAGCATATTCACATTCAAGAAACTCAAAACAATAAGTTCTCTCTGATTTGTTGCAAGATTATTCTACCACTTTTCCAATTTCTCATTTTCGTTAATGAAGAATAATACCTTTTAAACTCATTCAAAAAACAAGGAAAGGAGGGTTTATTTCCTCTCCATTTGCTGCAGTGGATGTGATATTTGGCTAATAATATAACTATATTAATGATGTCTGATAAAGTTGGGCTCAGATTTTCCACATAGAATAGGACTTGTCCAACATCAAGGGAAGGAATATTCAGTTTAAGATTGACCCAGTCTCTAACATTCATCCAAAAACTTTGTGTGCAATTACAAAAGAAAAAAAATGCTCCAGGGATCCAGCTTCAATTTTACAGAAGGCACATAGGTCAACTTCAAATTTAAATCTTTTTTCGAGAAATGCAGATACAGGATATATCCTATTTATTATTTTAAAGTGAGTCTCTTTCACTTTAGGGGAAACAGGCCATTTAACATATTTATAAAATGCAAACTTATTTTTATCATTTATACTTGATGATTTCTTGAAGGACTCTCTGTTATAGTCGTGGAAGATTTTCTGTCTCATTCCATTGTTTATAAACTTATTGTTGCACTTAGGGATTGGTAGGCATTGAAATGGACAGTCATAAAGATTATGTGAAGATCTGTAAAGCAATTCCACTGGCCTTGATAAAACTAATTAAGAACGTCATTGTGTATTCAAATGTGACGCCGTGTACCTACGCTGTCGAACCCCAGATGATCCATCTAGCCTTTATATATGATATCTATTAGGGATGCACCGATACCAATACCAGTATCGGTTAAAGTTACCCGATACCAGGAACCGATACCAGTGGCTTCACTGTCTGTGACTTGTGATTTCTGTTGTAGTTTCCTATATTGAACACTAGGGGGAGCTATTGAGCTAAAGAGGAACAGTGTGGGTTGAGAGCTGGAGATGGTGCCAAATAGTTCATTTTATTTGGTTAAAATGTGGAAAACTGCAATAATTTCACTGTGAAATCACAGAAAATTTTTATTTTTCACCTTATATTTTAGTTTTGTGATCATTTTTTAATATATATATTTTTTTTTATCTAACTCAGTTATTTGTTGTAAAAAGAAGAGAAGAAAAAATAAAACCTGTATTCCAATTTGTTGCATTTTTTTGTGTGGTAGAAGTATTGGTATCGGTACTCGGTATTGGCGAGTACTCAGATTTAAGTATCGGTATCGGATCGGTTTTGAAAAAAGTGGTATCGATACATCCCTAATATCTATGCCTCTATCACCCCAGATTTCTCAAATTCGTGGACCGGAACCTTCTGGACTCGACATTTGATCTGACTACAAGTTTTTTATTACGGTTCCTTATAAAACCGAGTTGATAAGGACAATAAAATGACTTTTAGTTTAGACTGAATGAAGACACGTTAAGAATCACCAGTAGGTGGCAGTAATGTTCCAAATGCTAGTTGACAACCGTCATCAAACAGGAGAAGAAGAAGTTGTTGTAAACAAACAGCAGGAACAAAAGCAGATCCACTGTTTTGAGTCAAACCATCAGGACCATAGATATCATATATATCACTAGATACTGTATCTCACCCGCGCTGTTCGTCAATGGACCCTGACGTCCCTACGCCGGCGGCCATCTTACTTCGTACAGCTGCTCCTTTCTTAACATTGGTGTCAATGAAGCATGTACTAATAAATATCTCTAACTTGCTAAATTTTTTACCGATTTTCAAACAGTTTGCATTTTTATAAACGTCAGAGACGTGGCTGTGAATATATATCAAAATATAACGATAATGGTCGGGAAACTCATAAATTGTAAAAGTATTGTTTGCAAATCCATTCATATTTCATCGAGTTACGATTATTTTTAGTTAAGTTTATCACTTACCTTCCATCTGCTACCATAGAGAGCAGAACGTCAGCTGTCCAAAGCAAGATGGCCACCATGTAGGGATGCCGTAGAGTCCCACATAGGGCATCTAGTGATATCTATGATATCTATGATCAGGACAACAACGATGTGAGTTTTCGGATTTATCTCTTTAAACTGTTTTTAGGAATCATGAAATGGATGAAGCTGCTTTTCGTTTAAGTGAAGGATCTGGAAGATCCGGGTATTTCATGTTTGTTTACTAGAAACATTGAGCTGGATGGTTGCCGGAGCATTTCAGTGAGCAGCTTTGGCTTCATCATGTTTGGGTTGTATGTGACAAAGTTAGCCTCTCTGCTTGAATTCTTTATTAGTGATGGGATGATAATACATCAATGTATTGACACATTAGAACAGTGATTACCAAAGTTTTTCCCCCTTAATTTTACAAATTTTTCCGCCGTTGAATAGATGGTGATTTCAGCACTTTTTCCTAAGGACCACCAAATGAAGAAATCTGAAGTGTGAATTGTTCCTTTGAGTGTAATCTTCTGCTAGTCTGATGTCAGTGTTGATGTCAGATCTGGTTTGCTACATCGTTGCAGATCAGCTGAACTTCCTGCTTCACCAAAGATTCTTCATTTGCTCCGATTCCCAAGAGAATGAGCCTGGAGAGGAAGCTGCCTTCCCACCAGGAAAACCATGGTAAAAGCCTGATTGATCATTGACATTTGATCACTTCCTCATTTCAATCTAATGATACATTTCTCTGCAGACCAGATGGACTGTTTAATGCAGCAGAAGTCTTTAGTTCTTTCTAATTCCTGAAGAACCTCTTTGACTGAAATCAAAACCATCCACCCATAAAGGTCACCCAGTGTGTCCACAGCTGGCCTGGTACTGGTCCAGATGTGGGCCACCTCTGGTAAACCACATGTGGACCAGTACAGGGCGTCATTCTTTGTGCTCTCTGGGCTGAGTGTGTGGACCAGATCCAGACCAGTTTCCACTCAGATTATCTGTTGTTGAACAACATCTTTGATATTTCCCAGTCTGGTTTTCACTGAAACCACAGCACAGAAACAGCTCTGATTCAAGTTGTTGATGAGCTGCAGAGAAACACAGACTCCAGAAAAGTTTCCGTCCTCGTCCTTCTGGAACTTAGTGCTGCTTTGGATCCGGTTGATGTTGGTGTTTTGTTGGATAGGTTAGAATACTGGGTTGGCTTTTCTAGTCCTGGTTTTAGCTGGTTTCAGTCATCTATTAGAAACAGGCAGTCATTTGTATCCATTGATGGTTGTAGTTAGGGCTGCACGATTCAGGATAAAATAAGAATCACAATTTTTTATGCTTAGAATTGAGATCACGATTCTCTCACAATTTTTTTCAATATAAATATTTATTGCACTTATTACCTGCACTCAACTTCATAACAGCTGACACTGAACATAAAAACAATAAATGTCTCTCTTGTCTTTTCTTACGTACACCACCTTTGAATAATTTTAACAATAATAACAATTTTGAACTTTGTCATTTGAGGGAGAAGAGGGAGCGCTTGTTTTCAAGCAGATTATGTCCCGGATCAAATGCGGTACAATCATCGTCTTCTTTTTTTTAAATCGTTGTCATTTGGAAATGAGATCGCATACAAGCCTGGATTGAGATTTCAATTTTTTTTTTAGTAATAATTGTGCAGCCCTAGTTTTAGTTCTAACAAAGTGGGTGTTAATTGTAGACAGTTGTTGACAACTTACTTTGAAAAAGAAGTTATTCGATTTTAACACCATTATTCCCATCACTGAGTGTGGCATACCTCAGGGTTCAGTTCTTGGTCTTCTTTTGTGCAATCTTTATCTGCTTCTGTCCATATTATTCAGAAACATAATGTAACCTATGCAGATGATTTACAGATCCACATCCTCTGATAATACAGCTCCATAACCAGTGGCATAGCCAGAAATAGATTTTTGGCCGGACCTAATAAAAAATGGGTGGGCCCAAAAATGTAATGGAAAATAAGTGTATTTGTAAATGTCACTTTTGTTTAAGCAGATCTGTGTCTATACAGTGATTCCTCGTTTATTCTGGGAGTTACGTTCTAAAAATAACCCGCAATTGCGATGAAATCCGCCAAGAATCAGTTTTATATTTTTACAATTATTCCAGAAGTTTTAAGGCTGTAAAACCCCTCAATACAAACTTTATACACTTCTCTCAGACAGGCATTAACCCTCAGGCTTCATTGAGGACATTTTTGTCCGTTTGGGCAGTTTTTCCATGTTCGTCTGCACGCCATCTTAACACCGTTTGTGCAAATGGTACAAATTTTTGTCACAAAACCCCTCTCTTGACAAATTTTGAAATTCAATTTTGAAATTTGAAAATAGACCAAGGGAACACTATGAAAAAAAAACACTATACTCTTGAGTCGTTAGTGGACAAAAACGTCCGCTCGTAAAAGTGGCTATAACAAATGTATACATTAATATTTTTTTTGCTTTTTTTTTCATAGATCTGTTAAACAATTTCAGCCCTGCTCAAACATATTAAAATTTCAATCATTTTGAGGATTTTAACCCTTGAAATGCCAGTTTGATTACTCAAAGTCATTGCTGTAATTTATATATATATATATATATATATATAAAAAACATGAGTTATTTTCTAAAAAAATATTTTTTGTGCACAGGGCATTTATTACAAATCAGTCATGGTTATGTCATGAAATATCTAAAATTTTGAACTTTTTGCATTTATAGTTTTCCTGTAGTGACAGATTTAAAATTTACTACCCTCTTGAGTCATTAGGGACAAAAATGTCCACTTATAAAACTGCTTTAAAAATGGTCTAGATTAATATTTTTTTCTGCTTTTTGGGCTTAAATCTTGTGAACAACTTCAGTTCTGATCAAAACAATCAAATATTGAATAATTATCTAAATCATAACCCTTTATATGCCAGCTTGATTGTGTGATGCTCATTTTTGCATGAAAAAAGTAGACAAAAGAGGAAATATTTTACATAAAACATATTTTGGGTGACTGAAATATATTTTTTTAAATCAGCCTTGGATATGTCAAGAATGTGATAAAATATCACACTTTATACTTTATTAGTTTATGTGTAGCAACAGATTTTAAACTTCCTATCCTCTTGTGCCTCTCCAGGACAAAAATGTCCCATTGACTTTCATGCAAACCACAGTTTTTGATCCTGTAGCCTCTGCAAAAAATAATCATGCATTCTGTGATATTAGGGTTTCATTTTGTATAAAAGTAGTCAGGATGAATTGTTTTTTTATCTTAATAAAATAACTTCTCACTAAAGTCATAAAATAATGGTCCTCCGGGGATTGTTTTGCTTGTCACAAGCAGTGATCAGAGGACTGTGTTGTTTTGACACCACAGCTCCGCCCTAACCGTACCGCTCCATTCTGGACCCACAACTACTGTAAGGAGGACTGTTCATGGACCATGAATGGAGTAGTCCAGTTTAGTTGTATGGACTGGTTTTACAATGAAAAGAGACAAAACAGCAATCTGACCAGCCCCAAACCGTACCGAACCCTGCAATAGAAACGAGGCGCCGCCGGCCCAGTTGGAGGAGCTGAGATCAGATCCATCAGAGGCTCAGAGCTGTGTGTTGTCTAATATCTGCTAATTACCAACTTTATTTATTAAGTAATTGTAAACATTTAAAGATTTATCTGTGTCAGCCATATTTTTCTATATAGAGAACGAATGGTCTCCCTAGATTTACGTCACTTCCGTTCTGGTGGAAAAATAGAAAATTCTCACAAAAATGACTCCAAAAGCCTAAAAGGCGACACGTCACCTCTGTCCGTGCCAAATCTATAAGCTATGTATGATGACTTTCACATTGATATGCTCCCCGCAAGCATGAACACATAGAACCCCCCCAAGGAGATGTGCGTACCAGACACCAGCGCCAGGTTCTCCCTTGAGAACCTCTGATGAAAAATTGTGTGCACCCCTGATTTAGAGAAAACCCTGTATTAACACCTTACCACAAATGCATCATTTTATCTTTTTTCCCCTTAACACAGACAGGCCAGTGAATGCAACTACAGAGTCAATAAAGCAAAGGAGAAGTATGTCACACTTTTCCTGTGCAGTCAATCTGCTCTGATGTAGCACGGCACTCAGACCCATCTGACCATCTGCCTAGTCTGTCAGTAGTGGAAAAAATATTGCATACCAGTAAAGGGTGCTGGTGTACCATTGGTAGGACACCTACCACAGATTAAGAATGACTGTTCTACAACTGATGTCTGTGTGAATTCACTCACACTTGTCCTTAATGTGTGTTTCAGTGCTTCCTGCAGATGATCCTCCTTCTCCTGGAGAATGGAGGATGTCCATTGGATGGAGGATCCAGGATGTCCAGGATGTGCTACGTATATATAGCACATCCTGGACACTTCACCTGCTGCACTTCCTTCTGTCTCTATAAAACTGTTTAAAGGACACTTTATTTAAGTTATCCATTATTTAAAAATGTGAACATTTATGTAATGACTTGTATGTGTTCAACTCACTAAATTAACAATTTAATCAATATATTCTCTTTTTAAGCAGCTGGTTTCCCAGACCGCAGAGTTCCAGAGTAAAACAGAGTTACCACAGATCATTTATTCCCACGGCTGTAAGGATGAACAACTCCACTGTTTAGTTTCTTCTTTCATTCATGAACCTGGGAGGAGGCTCAGAGCGATGGTCAAACATCAGAACGTTTCTGTCCAGATGTGTAAATCCACTATGGGATGGATATTGTCTGAGTTTCATGGCTTGTTCTTTATTCTTTTGTGTTTGCTGCTGTGACAAGCAATTCAATTCAGTTCATTTCATTAGAAATCAGTCAACCAGCAGCTGTTTTAGACTGTAGTTCTTAATTTTAACCACTAGATGGAGACATAACATCAAAAACTGTTGAATGGATTATTTTTGTTTCTATTCCAAACTCATTTTGTTTTCTGGACAATTACAGGAACCGTTGCTCTCAGGTTCTTTGTATTTTAATGTGTTTGACAGATATTTTGGTTTGACAGCTTCTGTAACCATGACAGAAGACTTTTCAACTCTTTCATTCAAGACTGAAGGTTTTCTCTACTTCCTGTAAATGACCACCAGAGGGCAGACTTCTCATCAGTTCAAACCATGTGTTTAGATCAGCTCTATCAGCTGGTCTCATGTTTCTACATG
>SSNR01000737.1:132205-146803 GCA_006937965.1 Callopanchax toddi | reverse complement strand
AGACCGTAGATCAGGAGGAACAAAAAGCAGGCCCCGGGGACATCCGGCAGGAGGCTGGGTGCCAGCGGTGGCCTGTTTAACCCTCTCCTCCACACCCCAGGTTATGGCTCCGACAACACATGAGGAAGGGAAGACGTGGGTGGCTCTGGGTCCGAGGAGGAGGGTTCACCCAAGCGAGAGAGAGCATCAGGTTTCAGGTTCTTGGATCCTGGACGATAGGAGACAGTGAAGTTAAAATGTGAAAAGAACAAAGCCCACCTGGCCTGACGTGGGTTGAGCCGCTTAGCACTCCTGAGGTACTCGAGGTTCTTGTGATCAGTCCAAACCATAAACGGGTGCTGAGCGCCCTCAAGCCAATGGCGCCACTCCTCCAATGCTACCTTGATGGCTAGCAGCTCTCGGTCCCCCACATCATAGTTCCTCTCAGCAGGCGACAGCTTACGAGAAAGGTAGGCACAGGGGTGGATACGGCCATCCTCGGCCGAACACTGCGACAGAACAGCACCAACACCAGAAGCTGATGCATCCACTTCCACCACGAACTGAAGAGCAGGATCTGGAACAGTGAGGATGGGAGCAGAGACAAAGCTGTTCTTTAACTTACAGAAGGCTGCGTCTGCCTGGGGAGACCAGAAGAACTTGGAGGCTGGAGAGGTTAGAGAGTGGAGGGGAGCTGCGATGGTGCTGAAGCCCCTGATGAACTTCCTGTAGAAATTAGCAAACCCAAGGAAGCGCTGCACGTCTTTCCTTGTTGCTGGAGTGGGCCAGTCCCTGACAGCTGCCACTTTGGCAGGATCCATCTGGGTCCTGCCCCCTCCCACCATGAGACCAAGGAAAGAGAGAGAAGAGACATGAAACTCGCACTTCTCGGCCTTAACAAAGAGCCGGTGGTGGAGGAGACGCTGAAGAACCTGACGGACATGCACCCTATGGGACTGCTCATCTGGAGAAAACACAAGCATATCGTCTAGGTAAACAAACACAAACACATTAAGCATGTCACGAAGAACATCATTCATCAAGGCCTGAAAAACAGAAGGTGCACTGGCTAAACCAAAAGGCATAACTAAATATTCGTAATGTCCAGTGGGGGTGTTAAAGGCAGTCTTCCACTCATCCCCCTCCCGCATCCTAACCAAATGATAAGCATTTCTTAAGTCAAGTTTAGTAAAAATCTTAGCACCCTGTAACAGTTCAAAAGCAGTAGTCATGAGCGGGAGGGGGTACCTGTTCTTTATGGCGACCTCATTGAGTCCACGGTAGTCGATGCAGGGTCGCAGAGTCTTGTCCTTCTTGGCTACGAAGAAGAACCCCGCCCCCGCAGGAGAGGATGAAGGACGGATGAGGCCGGCCTTGAGGGCTGAGTCAACATAATCCTTCATGGCCTGGTGTTCAGGGCCTGAGAGTGAGTAGAGACGGCCCCTAGGGTGAGCCGTACCCGGCAATTGGTCAATAGCACAGTCATAGGGCCGGTGCGGGGGCAGAGAGGCAGCCTTGGACTTGCTGAAAACCTCCCTGAGGTCATGGTAACAGGCTGGGACTGAAGACAGGCAAGGGTAATCAGAGTTCATAACAGCAGGAACCGACTGACCTGAGGAGTCCTCCAAACAGTGACAGGTCCAGGAGGTGATGGAACCCGTGGACCAGTCGATAACTGGACCATGTTTGGTCAGCCATGGGAAAGCCAAAATAGCAGGATGCTTAGGAAAGGAGGAGACGAGGAAGACGAAAGACTCCGTGTGCTGGTCTGGGAAGGTGAGTTTAACAGGAGCGGTCTGAAACGAAACTGAGCACAGCAGATGACCATCCACGGCAGTGGCCTGAAGGGGTCTTTCAAGGGGCTGTAGCTGGAGGTTAAGGCGTCTAGCAAGAGAAATATCCATTAAATTGGCATCTGCACCAGAGTCGATGAGGACAGTCTGTTTAATAGTTCTGCCAGAACTGGTTAATGTAACTTCAGGGTTGATAAGGTTGACAGTGGGAACTTGGGTTCGACTCACCATGGACTTCTGGGTTTGGTGTGTCCTCCTGTTGATGGGGCAGTTCACCACTAGGTGGCCAGCCTGGCCACAGTACATGCACAAGCCCAGCCTCCACCGTCGCTGTCGTTCCTCCGGTGAGAGGCGGGTCCGACCGAGCTCCATGGGTTCTGCAGCATCAACGGATGGGGGGTGTGGAGCTGGGGTAGAGACCGAGATGGACGGCTGACGACTGGAAATGGAGGCTTCCGGTTCAGATCTCCAGCCCATCGCTCGGTTGATGGAAACGCCCCGCTCCCTCCTCCTGTCATGGAGCCTCTTGTCGATCTTGATGGCCAGAGCTATGATAGCATCCAGGGTTGTGGGGAGGTCCAGCGGAGCCAGGCAGTCCTTTACGTCACCAGAAAGGCCGTTCAAAAAGGCATCACAAAGAGCAGAAGGATTCCAATCACTACCTGCTGCCAGGGTCCGGAACTCAATGGCGTAATCAGCGACCCGCCTCCTGCCCTGCTGCAGACTGAACATGGCACGAGCGGTCTCACGGCCCGGTCGAGTGTGATGGAAGACTTGCTTGAAGCTGGTGAGAAACAATAACAAAGAGTCACAGATGGGAGTCTGGCACCCCCACTCACTCGTGGCCCAAGCTTCGGCTCTCCCCGTCAGGTGAGAGATGATGAAAGCCACCTTGGCTCTGTCTGTGGGGTATGAGCCAGGCAAAAGTTCAAAATGGAGAGAACACTGCGTTAGAAAAGCTTGACAGTCCACTGATTCCCCAGAAAACCTGTCCGGACGAGCCAGATGAATAGGTGGGGAAGCCTGAGGAGGGGATGACGTGGTTACCGGAGCTGGGACGGGCGGCGGAGCCTCCGTGACGTCAACAGCAGACACCGAGACCGCGGAGGGAGAAGCGTCCGCTCCCGATGGTGGGGAAGCAGCAGGCTGTTGGTTATTCATCTGCTGAGCAATAAGCGACAGTTGCTGATCCACAGATGTCATGAATTGGTCCTGATGCGCCGCCATCTGCGCAAGGTGCTGAGCGAGGTCAGCCAGCTGCTGCTCCTGCTGATGAAGCCGCTTGCCCTGAGAGCCCAGGGCGCTCCGAACAGAATCCGTCTCCGAACCTGCTGAGTTCATTATTGGCCAGTTCGTACTGTTAAGCAGGTATGAAGGAGAACTCAAATGCAGGTTAAGATGATCATAAAAATCCTTTTATTAAAGGTCAGGCAAAAATCCAAATCCTGAGGCAAAAGGGTAATCCAAAATCCAGAAACAGGGTCAAAGCACAAAGTTCTAAACTAACTACGATACCAAAGGTCACGGCACAAAGATCTAAACTGAGGCTGGGACGAGAGTCTGGAAACTAACAAACTGGCAACTGAAAGAGAGAAGAGACTGGTTTAAATACAAACACAAACAGCTGTAAGGAATCAGAGTAATGAGAAACAGGAAACAGAACTGAAACAGGAGGGAGACTTCAGAATAAAACAGGAAGTGAGAAAAGAGGTGGTCTCACAGCAGGGAGTGACAGGATTAATGTGAGTGTCTGAAAACAACTGTAAAGATGAATCTGACAGAATCATTGACAGATAAATGTGTTTTAGTGTTGATGATCTGTTGAATTTTAAGCTGTCAGTCACACAGCTGGGAAACACACGGTGCGCGCTCTCATTCACTTTATGAATGACAGGCACGCGAGCACGGCTGAGTTCACCTGACGTGACAGTTGACAGATAACGGGACCTTCGTCCTTCAGCCACAGAGAGGAGGAGACATTGAAAACCAATGGGTCTCTCAGACCGTTAAAAACCAGTTATGCTGAGGGGTTTTACGCAGACTTTTTTTGGCCAAATGCGCATCACGCAGGAACCAAGCAAAATGATGAGCCAACCCAATGTCAGCAGACCCACTGATCTACTGGTTTTATGGACCAGGCAGATCAAAGTATGAATTTTTAAGTCTGGACTGTCGTTGGTCCACTGGGAAACGATCGGGTTCACCAGAGCGTCCAGGTTGACGAGGAGCCTCCTTCTCCTCCTTGCCGAACTACTCACTAACTGGGAGAACGCATCCTGTCAGGACTGAAACCCCTAAGCAGACTTTCCGTCTGCTCCTACCCTCACACCGGGAAGAACCGCTGCCAAACCAGCAGTTTTTCCTCAGTTTCCCCACCACCATTCCTGGTGGTCTGCGCGTACAGCTGTTCTGATCGAGTTGAGCTAGCGGTTAGGGGGCATGGGAGAGGTCTGGGTGGCGGAGCCGGAGTGGGTTACTTTTGGGCCTGATGAGGGCCTGGATGAACGCCCTCCCCGCCTCCTCCTCCTCCTCTCCGCAGCTGAGAAAATCGGAAAATCTACTAACCACCTCTCTACTAACCACAAACACTCTCTCTTCTAACCACTAACCACCTCTCTACTAACTACTAACCACCTCTCTTCTAATCATTAACCACCTCTCTACTAACTACTAACCACCTCTAGACTAACCATTAACCACCTTTCTACTAAATACTAACAACTAACCACCTCTCTACTAACCACTAACCACCTCTCTACTAACTATTAACCACCTCTACTAACTACTAACCCCTAACCACCTATCTACTAACAACTAACCACCTCTCTACTAACCACTAACCACCTCTCTACTAAGTACTAACCACCTCTACTAACCACTAACCACCTATCTACTAACCACCTCTCTACTAAATACTAACCACCTCTCTACTAACCACTAGCCACCTCTATACTAACCACTAGCCATCTCTCTACTAACTACTAACAACTAACCACCTCTCTGCTAACCACTAACCACCTCTCTACTGACTACTAACCACCTCTCTACTAACCACTAACCACCTCTCTACTAACTACTAACAGCCTCTCTACTAACTACTAATCACCTCTCTACTACTAACAACTGACCACCTCTCTACTAAGCACTAACCACTTCTCTACTAACTACTAACCACCTCTCTACTAACCACTAGCCACCTCTCTACTAACTACTACTTAACCACCTCTCTACTAACTACTAACCACCTCTACTAACTAATAACCACTAACCACCTCTCTACTAACCACTAACCATCTCTTTACCAACTACTAACCACCTCTCTACCAACTACAGTGCTAGCCGCCTCTCTACTAACTACTAACCACTAACCACCTCTCTACTAACCACTAACCACCTCTCTACTAACTACTAACCACCTCTCTACTAACTACTAACCACCTCTCTACCAACTACAGTACTTGCCGCCTCTCTACTAACTACTATCCACTAGCCACCTTTCTACTAACCACTAACCACCTCTCTACTAACCACTAACCACCTCTCACCTAACTACTAACAACTAACCACCTCTCTACTAACCACTAACCACCTCTCTACTAACCACAAGCCACCTCGCTATTAACCACGAACCACTAGCCATCTCTCTACTAACCACTAACCACTAGCCACCTCTCTACTAACTACTAACAACTAACCACCTCTCTACTAACCACTAACCACCTCTCTACTAACCACAAGCCACCTCTCTATTAACCACGAACCACTAGCCATCTCTCTACTAACCACTAACCACTAGCCACCTCTCTACTAAATACTAACAACTAACCACCTCTCTACTAACCACTAACCACCTCTCTACTAACCACAAGCCACCTCTCTATTAACCACGAACCACTTACCACCTCTCTAACCACTAACAACCTCTCGACTAACCACTAGTCACATCTCTACTAACTACTAACAACTAACCACCTCTCTACTAACCACTAACCACCTCTCTACTAACTACTAACCACTAGCCACCTCTCTACTAACCACTAGCCACCTCTCTACTAAGTACTAACAACTAACCACCTCTCTACTAACCACTAACCACCTCTCTACAAACTACTAACCACCTCTCTACTAACTACTAACCACTAACCACCTCTCTACTACTATCCACTAGCGACCTCTCTACTAACCACTAGCCACCTCTCTACTAACTACTAACAACTAACCACCTCTCTACTAACCACTAACTACCTTTCTACTAACCAATAACCACCTAACTACTAACCACTAGCCACCTCTCTACTAACCACTAGCGACCTCTCTACTATCCACTAACCACCTCTCTACTAACCACCTCTCTACTAACAACTAACCACCTCTCTACTAACCACTAACCACCTAACTACTAACCACTAGCCACCTCTCTACTAACCACTAACCACCTCTCTACTAACTACTAACCACTAGCCACCTCTCTACTAACCACTAACCACCTCTCTACTAACTACCTCTCTACTAACCACTAGCCACCTCTCTACTAGCCACCTCTCTAATAACTACTAACCACTAGCCACCTCTACTAACAACTAACCAACTCTCTACTAACCACTAGCCACCTCTCTACTAACCACTAACCACCTCTCTACTAACTACTAACCACTAACCACCTCTCTACTACTATCCACTAGCCACCTCTCTACTAACCACCTCTCTACTAACCACTAACCACCTCTCTACTAACTACTAACCACCTCTCTACTAACTAATAACCACTAACCACCTCTCTACTAACCACTAACCATCTCTCTACTAACTACTAACCACCTCTCTACTAACTACTAACCACTAACCACCTCTCTACAAACCACTTGCCACCTCTCTACTAACTACTAACAACTAACCATCTCTCTACTAACCACTAACCACCTCTCTACTAACCACTAGCCACCTCTCTACTAACCACTAGCCATCTCTCTACTAACTACTAACAACTAACCACCTCTCTACTTACCACTAACCACCTCTCTACTAACCACTAACCACCTCTCTACTAGCTACTAACCACTAGCCACCTCTTTACTAACCACTAGCCATCTCTCTACTAACTACTAACAACTAACCACCTCTCCACTAACCACCTCTCTACTAACTACTAAGCACTAGCCACCTCTCTACTAACTACTAACCACTAGCCTCCTCTCTACTAACCACTAACCACCTCTCTACTAACCACTAACCACCTCTCTACTAACCACTAAGCACCTCTCTACTAACTACTAACCACTATCCACCTCTCTACTAACTACTAACCACTAGCCACCTCTCTACTAACTACTAACCACTAACCACCTCTCTACTAACTACTAACCACTAACCACCTCTCTACTAACTACTAACCACTATTAGTTGTGGGAACAACCACGACTGTTGCTCAGATTTTGGAAATAGGGAAGAGGCTTTTTTTCCCTGATGGAAACTCTACAAAAGGGCGAGCAGAAGACTGTACAGTTTTTCTCAGTAACTTTGGCGTGTTTCTCACAACAGAATTAAAGTTTTCACCACTGCAAAGACGTTTCTCAAAACAATTAGTGCAAACTGCAAAACATAATAGATAACTTGCAAAAGCAAGTCACCTTTTCAAAAAGCAAGTTTTTTAATCAAAATGGATCATTTGTTCTTCAAAATCAAGTCATTATGTCAATGAAAGTGTCAGTGTTGTCAAAATGACAAGTTCTGACACCAGCGTCGTATAAACAACAGTCCAATGGTTTAGTCATGTTTTCATTGAGACAGATGACTCTGGAAGTGCTGCCCAGTGTAAAGTCTAGACAGTGTTACAGACCAGGCACAGCATTTAGAAAACTAGAAGTAAAAGAAAGATCAAGACACTGAAAGACACTTTACTTTACTTTATACTGTATACTTACAACTTTTCACAGCATTGTGCAAAAACATTTACAAAGAATAAACTCCCTTTGGCTCAGTAAACTAGACTGTAGTAGTTTTGAAACTGAAGATCCTGTAAACCAGACGGTGCTGCAGATCAGTCATGGACATCTAGACGCTCCTGTCTGTCTGGACACATATTTCCATCTACATCACAGTGAATGTCAGCTCTGTCAATGCACAGAGGAAAGTTTCTTCTAGAGTGCTGAATCCACCCTCCGCGAGACTCTGCTGTGATATCATCACAAGCTGCATCCATCAACAGGGTCATTTGGGCATGTGGACGATGGTCATTTACCTTCCACCTGCAGGAAGAGAAAAACTCCTCAATTGTATTTAGGAATGGAGAGTAGGGAGGAAGATACTCCACCAGCATCCTGTCATGTGCTGCAGACCACTGGCTGACCACAGCAGAGTCTCACTGGTAGCAATAAATGTTCACACAGCCTCTAACTCAGTGGAAGATCGGGTTCACCTGAGAAAAGTTATTTATGGACATTTTCATGGAAACATTACAAAGATTTAGAAACTGGATGTACAAAATGTTTGACAACATGATCAACACAATAGTGTGCAATGACACAGTGAAATGAAGATTATTAGTTGTATGAACAATGACTATTCAGCCGCTACAAGTAGAGTTCATTTTGACAGACAGGATAAAAGCAAATGAAAAAGTGATTATTTTACAGATACTTGTACTAACTCAGTCGCTTCATGTCCTAAAACAGTGACCATTGGGTGAAATGAACAGGAAACTGACACTAGGCTGAGCCCAAATTAGGGATGTCCCGATCAGGTTTTTTTGCCCTCGAGTCCGAGTCTGAGTCATTAGATTTTGAAGATCTGCCGATCCCGAGTCCCGATCCAATCTTTTTAATATGTTGTTGTGATCAACTTTATAATGCCTCCAGACACAGACATACTCACACTTTCTGCTTCAAGCTGCTTCTGTGTTCTACTTTGCAGAAGTAATAATAACAACAACAACAATAGTAACAAAATGATGTCATGCTGCAGACATAAATCCATCCATCTGTATAATCTATCATATCCATATATGTTTAAATACTTAAACATAATTCTATGTGCACAAAATTAGTTTGTGGTTAAAGTAACTTTTTGAGGAAAATCTTTTTTTCCTACAGCTGTTCAGGTGCAGAAATGTCAACATTATTTTAACACTCTGCTCCATTTTTTGCCCAGAAAGAACAAACTTGTTTACTGACAATGACCCGGATCATTTAAGTCATCAGCTCCTCCTTCACTCCTCCTCCTGCTTTATCCTCTGACTGCAGCAGCTCTGACCAACTTCTTAATTAGACTATTTGGAGAAATCCGTCAGTGTTGTGCGCATTTTTGAGTGACATTTAATCAGGAAGCTCCTCCTCAGAAAGCGCTTTTTAAAAATCTAAACATCGCTCAATTTATTTCCCGACGGGGGGCGGGTGTTGTGCTGCGCACGGAGCAGAATCTCCTCCTGAGGCAGGAGGGAGACGCGGCGTAGGGGGAACGTGTTAGCGCGGGTCTGACTCACTCCACGGCGGCCTCGCCGCCTCCTCCAGACCGAGCACTCCCGTCGGTGCACTTTCCGTTCAGGGGGAGGACGAGTCCTGGCGGCGGGTGTGGTGAGAGCGGCGAACCCGGTCGCTGCTCCATAAGCTGCGTGTATCCCGGTCCCGGCCCCTCCCTCCTCCTGGACCGGTGGAAACTGATTCAAACTCTGATTATGGTTAATATATGTGCACAAATATAGACTAGATATAAATCCCATGTGCTTTAGATTGTTTAACATATATTTAAAAACCCAAACTTCCTTCTGAAGGCGTAGCGGCTTTTATTTTGGCGGGGAGGTGCGCATGTAGAGGAAACCCGAGTCAAGATCGGGAGGTGACGTCCGATACCGATCGAGTCCAAAATCACGTGATCGGGGCCGATTTCCGATCACGTGATCGGATCGGGACATCCCTAGCCCAAATGACTACATGTTGCGAAGGTTGCACTAACTGTTGTGCAAACTTAAATTCTGTTGTGAGAAATGAACCAAAGCTACTGAGAAAAACTGTAACTTCCACGTGTGTGACTTTAAAAGAAATCAGATTCCATTAGATGCAACTGTTGGCAAACTCTACCAACAAACGCAACTAAAGCTGCTGAGATTTTATATTTGCACCAAAGACAAAGCACGTTCAACAGTTCAGTCCTCATCCGAAGTGGATGATGTAGCGTTACTAAATACAGAATAACCTCTGACCTTTGACCCCTGTTGACCATCACAACAATAATCCATTTATTTCCCAATAACTTGGAATACAATGACTCTTGGATTATGTTTTAACCTGAATCAAGATTCCTACAGGTGTCCAACTGTCCACTTTCAGGTGTCCACTTCCCAGATGACCCCAACTGGACTCTCTTAGGTGTGATAAACCTACTCTTTAAAGATGTCTCTTCTTTAAACCCAAATGACTGGTTTCAAACTGTAATCTCTTGTTTACAGAACAGTCTCTACACAGTGTCCTATCTTCAGGGTCATTCACACATTCTCTCAAAGTGTTATAATATGTGTTTCCCCTGTTTCAGGATTTTTTATATAAACTTTAAATCATCTGGTTTTCTACATTTCTGCCTTGCTAAGGTTAAAAATCAATATTATTCCATATTTACTTATTCAGGAAATATGGTTTTTAAAGATCTGAGTCATGTGACTTGATAGAACCTCCATTTTAAGTCCACGTCACCACTCGGTTCCATCTTAATCTTTCCACTTCCTGATACACGTCAGGCCTCGTTCAGCCAGTGACGAGAGGAGACACGCACCGTTTTTCTCCGCTACACGGTGTTGCCTCAAGGTTGCCGGCCTACCCTTGTTCAGGTCTCAAGCCCTGTTTAAGGCCGATGTTTACTTCTCTTCCCTGAAGTCAGACACCACGTCTGCTTCTCCTCACCCAAAATGGGGAAGAAAACTCCAGCTGGTGCTGCCGATCAGAAATGGAGCTACTAATCCGCATCCAAGGACGATCTCTGTGGCCCACGGAGGTCCCCGACCTCCACAGGCGTCCGACCTTGACCGAGGGGGAACCTTCCACCTCCACGCCGTCCCATCTGACTCTCCGATGGGTTCGATCCAGGAGCGGCTACAGTAAGAACTCCACATTCTGGTAAATGAAGGCCTCTGTTGATAAGCTCTACACTCCACGTAACTTATCCTTCAACATCTCCTCCATTCTAACTAAACTAAATTAAGTTACAACTCCCTAGTCTATAATATCACAGACTCAGATCGTTAAAACTTTATTTTAAAGGTTCAATTCAGAACACAAATACCATCGTGTCAAACGCTTCAACCTTATTACCTCATGCTATCTGCTTATCTGTCGTACTGTTCGTCTGTCTTTTTATAAATAAAATCTGTAAAGTCTAATTCCAACTCAGACTTCTATTCGTCAATATTAAATGCATAATCTACTCACTGTGACATCAGAATGAACCTAGAGTAGGTTCCATTAGACCATTATTTAGTCAAGGTAGCTGAGCCAAACCAGGTCAGTGTAAAACCGACAAAAACTAACTTAATAATCTCACAGAAGTGTGTGCCAATTATAAACTGACAATAGAGTTTATAAAACACTACAATGAACATGAGGAAGATTGCTCATCAGAGGATTTTACTGTCTGCATCACTGAAAAGGACTCACAGCTGACCAAACATGGATCTCACAGTAACTCAGATGATTTCATCTCAGATCTAGTGGACCATGGTGATTCATCAGACACTGACATTACTGAACAGGTTTGTGGTGACAGAAAATATGTTATGATAACCTTAAAGTAAGAACATAGTTGCAATATTAGTTTAATGTGTTCCATTACACAGCATTTCCAATATGTTCCAAAGGTTTTCCACATATCTGGAAATTATTATGCTTCTGTAGGATACAATTATTGGAATTTTTATTGACCTGTGTACTCAGATAAATTGAATATAACTGTGAAAGGTTTGTTGCTATTACAGCAAAATCACAGTGTTAAATCAACACGTGTGTGTTGATTTAACACTGTGATTTTGCTGTGAAACATTTACTAAAAGAAGGCTTACAGGAATGGAAACAATAAATAACTTCTGTTTGTTTGTTTGTGCTATTTGTTGTAGAATCACATTCTCCAGATGCTACCAAGACCAAATAACCAGAAATCAGATGGTGAAATAGTGACAACACAAAGTAGAGGACGATCACTTCCCAGGCATTCTACTCCAACAGACATAAAATAACTTGTCGTTGGACAACAGCAGGACACTGAATCAAGTGATCAAGATGACAAGCTCCCTTGGAATCAACTCCATCCTTATAATGATTTTCATGATGACTGCTTTGAAGCTGTTGATCTGACTGATCCAGTTTCTGCTAACACTCCACAACCACAGCCCCAGCACACCGTTCCTGAATTGCTTGTTTTAGAGTCTAACATGGAAGAAGCAGAAACGGTAATTTGGAATCCTGAAGAGAGCCTTGTCAGAGAAGATGACGATGATGAGGTGGTTGTGATAACACTGAATTATGTCAACAATGAAGATTTAGTACTGGTAAGACTAGGAACATTTGTGGTTTAGGTGGTTTTGTAACTTCAAGAGTTTGTGCCTTTAAAAGTATTTTAAAGCAGCGCTGAGCGACTTTTAACCAGTAGGGGGCACTAGGAGGCTACGATTGAAAGTTTCACTTTAACTGTTGTAAATCATCTCATGCCTGAAATATTTCCAGCCCAGTCTGCGACAGATTTCAGCTAATAATTCCACGGATTTATTTACCTGTGAGGTGTTGTGGAGGAAGGCCTTGATTATCAGGCGTAGCTGCTGGATGACATCGGCTGGTTCAGCTTCGGGTCTGCGTGTCAGCCAAGCCGCAGCCAGAGGCACTGAGCCGGTGAAGAGAGCGTGGAACCTCCACTGTTTTGTCTGGGCCGCAAATATCCTTTTTCTAGGTGACATTTCAACCTGTGGTTAATAATCAGACTGGTTAAACTGAAATGCTTGCTGAAATAATTCATCCTCGGCAGGAGGTCCTCCCCTAGCGTTCTTAGACCTGTTCTGCCGTAAAGCAACAAGTTACATCATGTTTGAGACTTGGGTCGTGCCTCAAAACTGTCGAGTGCGGTATCTGGCCAGTAGAGGGGTGGAGAGTGCTGTCAAATATGAAACTGGTCAAGTTTCTAACTAAATAATCATTTAGATCAATTTTAATGCTCTCACTTAAAAGTGTTCAAAACTACCCAGTGCTGCTTTAAAATCTAAATTATTATTGAATACATTTAAGAATTTACATACATTTTGAATCTCTACTTTTAATAAGATGTCATTCGTACTTCCCTGCTTTGACAAGCACTAACCATGTCCTAATTTTTGTATACTCTTATTTATTATTTTGTGGAATCTTAAATGTAATGTCCCACATTTTTCTTTTACCCTGTTGTTTATTCAAACTTTTTGAAAGGCAAAAGCTAACACAAATTTGTATAATTCCTCTGTAATATCATTTTACTATTGCCAGCAAGAAGTAAGTTGGATTAATATGGATCTGTCTTATTTCTGTAAATCTAATAGGTATTACAGTATACAGAAAATTAGAAACAGGTTTAATAAGTAACACACATAAGAAAGTGGGATTTTATTTGATAGACTTTCATGAACATTCATGATTTTTATAATGGAATTTTTAAGGTACGTGGTGGTGCAGTGAACGGTAATATGGGTTAAGGTATAAGAATGGGAAGTCATAATAATTTGTAGAAATAATATGTCTGCTGTCAGTTAATTTCATATTTTATTCTTTAGAATGCTGACTTGAGTGGATTACCTATCCTTGGTTCTGACCTGCTCACATCACAGTCCAGTCATGAGGAGGCAACTGCAATTGTGCAGGTAAGAAGTATGAATGCATACATCACAGAACACCTTGTCCATACTGTAAACATGCAATGGAACAATGCTGCATACATACATTTTCTGAGAAATGTGGCAGGTTGTGCATCTGTTTGAACAGAATGAATAATTTAAGTGTATAAACAACTCAGATATTTTTTAACTTATTAAAGTAAAAGCAAACAGGTGGATTGATTTAGTAGTTTTGAGATACAATTATTTAAAGCCTTCTTCCGGCTTCTGTTGAGAGCGGTCGCACTGTTCCTTCTCTCCCTTGTGTGTATCTCCTGCAGCTGTTTTTGTCTTCTGAGCATTTTCCTCATTCCTTCTGGTTAAATATTTTTATTTTTCTTGATATGGCTTTGGTTTGCTGGCTTCCCAACAAAATGGATAAAATTTTTTACACTCTCAAAACGGAGGAGGGGACTCCGCGGCTGACTGAGACAAGAGCTGTGGGGTTCGTACTGGATCAGATTGCGGGTCCTGCAAGTCTGTCTCTGGAGGTCTACAATTTTGGATTAATGATGATCGGGTGCACGCTCATTGGAATCTGCATGGACCTGGTTTATCGGAAAACAACGGAGCTAACAGGTGCAATTGACAGGATTCCTGTGCTTCAAAGGGGGCTGATGCGTGCTTTGAACACTGAAACACTCGCGAGGACTGAGTTGTCTCGTAGGACTGTCTGCGAACGAACTCTGGCGCGGAGTGAATTACGATCGATGTGTCGAACTACACGGATCAGATGGGACTGGCCAGGATGTGGAATTTGGACGGGATGAAGCCAGTGAGACAGACATTTAAGGCGGCTGTAACAAACAGGACTGCCTGCTCCAAACACATTCTGTTATCTTATCTGGTGACCCTGACAATCTCCTACTCAACAGAGTGAATGAAGCGACTGCTCAGCCCCCCCCTTCTCTACGCTCTCTCACCCTAACTCGCCCCCCCCCCCTCTACTGGGAGTGA
>SSNR01000737.1:119084-130336 GCA_006937965.1 Callopanchax toddi | reverse complement strand
TTATACAGCATTTTGGGAGCAATTCCTGGAACAGTGTGAAGGTGAAACAGAATGAGTTCCAAGGTTGAGGCCAGATTTTGGTGACATCAGCAGTTGGACTAATTTGGGTGAAAGGGTTACTTACTAGGCCATGGTGGCTTTCCAGTGAGGTTATCAAATGCTTTCATTTTAGCCTGCATCCATGGAATTGACTCAGTTGATGTAGACATCCTGACCTGATGACATCATTTCTCAACTACCTCCCTCCTGTTGAGAGATCAGCTGTGGAGAAGGCTCTCCAGGGCACAATGGATGAAAGTGATGAAGAAGACCTGCTTGACCTTTTTACAAGGATGGGTTCCCACTTCCTACCTCCAAAGACTGATGTGCAGCCTGCCATTGAAACAATGGCTCATAAGGCCATTCTCCAAGAGCCAAAGTATATAGTGGATTGCTTCTCCACACCCATGGCACATGTGCAGCTAGAACTGCCAAACAAGGAAAGTGTCTCTGTATCAGAACAAGAAGGCCACAGGTAAAAGAGTAGCACAGCTGTTTGAAACAACAATGATGATGCTATCTCAGAGGGAACAGACAACTTTTAACCATCTTCAACGTTATGTCAAAAATTCAGATTTAACCAAAGCTGAAAAAATTCTGCGTTTCTGCACTGGGTCTCCTGTCATTTGTGTTGATAAATTATGGTGCGTTTCAATGCTGAAACTGGGCTCAACAGGAGGCCTGTGGCTCATACCCATGGACCCACCCTTGAAGCGCCTTGCACTTACAATTCTTACCCTGAATTTAGAACTGAGTTTGACAACGTCCTGTCCAGCAATTACTTTGAAATGGACATCATTTGAACTTGATGTAAGTCGTTGATGCGTTATGCTTGTTAAATGTATAAATGTTGATTGGATAGACAGCTCACATCAAACTTGTCCTTTGAACTATTTTACCAGTTATACATTATGATTGTTTAGATATAAGTTGCCCACTTTTGTGCGATATCACCTGTAGCTACATCTTTCTTCCATTACATGTAATGACAAACTATATTGAAATAGCCTTGTGGTAAAATACGGTTATAGGTGTGGAATCACTGAAATCTACAGATGTTAATAGCCAATATTACAGGTCAGCCAATGTGGACACAAATGTAAATAGATAGGTGGGTATTTCTATCTACAGTTATTATCTACAAATCTGGGCGACTCCCACAGAAACTGTCTGGATCAATAGTAACACAAAGAGAATAGGAAAATAACACAGCCTTATAAGGGGGTGTGATTTCATGATGAAAGCTCTACTTAAATTTGTGTTTTTCAAGAATCAACTTTGTTTTCTCATTAAATTTTATGTTGATGAGATTGTGTTGATAAAATCTACAAGCTGATGAATCCTGTGTAAAATGTGCACTAACAGTTTGTTTAGTAACAATGAGCCAAATTTGTTTAATTAGCTTTCACATTTTTCTGTCATAGTTCCAATAAACCGCAAATGAGTTGTATTGTTAAGTAACCAATTTCCTTTAAGTAGGACTGCAGGCCAGAATTTCCTACATGAGTTCATTAAATGTTTATGTTTTTCATAAATGTCGGTACCCTTTTTACAAAGTCTGTATTTGAGTGTTCACCTCCACACTTAACCCCATGGTGTCTGGGAACACTGATGTTCTTTGCTGTCATTGGAATGTAGTTGTTATCTGTACTACTCAGTTTGAAAAATAAACATTTGATTCTTTTCTAAAAACAATGTGTACTTCAAAAACACAAAATGACATTCTTACACAAAAGACAGGTGATGTCTGATCATTTTCTCAATTAGCTTTAGTTCATAAAAGTTCAACATGAAAGCTCTGTACAGAAAATGACACATGAAATTATTTTTCTACAGTTTCACATAAAGTAATCAAATATCCAAAAAATCTAAAGATCAACATGCTTTTTTCAAGTTATAGGCCACAGCTAGAACATAAGCATACTAATGTGAAACAATAGTGCTTTTCTGTCAAAATTCAGGTTAACATTGAGCTGACAGGATGAAGTCAGTTTAACGTCTGAAATGAGTCTGAACTTTGCTTTCCCACCTACAGGTCTCAGGTAAACAATGACAAATGAGCTGCAGCAAATGCATTTTACAGCAATGCAATGATGGCCTCTCTTAGATGCATATATAAGTTCACAGCCTGATATGCGTCGCCTGGTAGAGTCAGGTGGGACTCAGTCATGAGGACAGTGCAGAGGTCATACACATCTGGGTCACATGCAGTGTTAATTTTGGCGTGAAATTTTAATTTAGTTTTAGTCTTAGTCTTTTGACTAAAATTCTTTTTCATTTTAGTCTAGTTTTAGTCGTCCAATTCGTTTTAGTTTTAGTCTAATTTTAGTCGACTAAAATTCTGAACTATTTTAGTCGACTAAAATAGTTCAGAATTTTAGTCGACTAAATATAAAATAGGCATATTTCACTAATATTAATATATTTTCCTCTGGTGCGTTTATTTTACATTTCTTTAAAGGAATTGGGGTAACACTTTACTTTTATTAACATTAGTGCATTATTAAGTATTAATAAACAAATGGGCCCTTTATCAACGTTCCCAATATTGTTAGTGACCCCAATTATAAGACGCACCCCTTTCCAAGACAAATCTTTAGAAAAAAAACTAAATTCACTTTTAAAATAAACTATTTTTGTTGAAATTTTGAGGAAGTACCGGTAGTTTAAATATCTTATTTAGAGACCTTTAACATTTTCTTATTAATTCAATCACAAAGATCTGTAATTCATATTCTACTGTGTGTTGAGTTCTGTCAGGAAAGACACTAGTGATCCTGAGCAAAATAAATACCATAATAATGCAAACTGTCAGAACTTTGCTCATGACATGTCAGATCAAAAGTCTGCATGAGGCTTTAACTCACAGAGTCTGATCAGCTGTTCTCACGCTGCGGTCCGTCTCCTCACACAGAACGTGATCGCCATAATGCTCCGTCTTCTGTCATTTCACTCCATATTTCCTGTCTCCCTGACAGCTGTTTGATGCCTCTGCTGCATTCACCACCATTATCTTAAAATTAGCGTCGTAACTCTGCCTCCGTTCTGTTCATGTGACCCACTTTTAATAAACTCTGTTCCTGTCGGCGTCTGCTCTGCGTTTACAAACTCCGGCGGGTCCCGACAAGGCGGACTCTGATTGGTTCCTTTCTCATTTACTTCCGCCTGTTACGTTTAATAATAATAATAATAATAATCTTTATTTATAAAGCGCCTTTCATACAGAAAAAAACTGTAACTCAAGGTGCTTAACAAGTTAAAATGACCCCACATAAACCCCATTCCCATCCCTCCCCCATAAAAAGCACACATACGCAAACACACACACATACACACAAAGGACATTGGGCTGAGTACAGATGAGCAGGTTCTAAGGAAACGCCATCAGAGGAGCCCTCTGCACTGGCGGCAGCAGGTCAACAGCAGCAGCCAACGCACCGACACGGGGCGACCAGAGGAGGCAGGGCTGAGACCCCACCTCCACCTGGAACCACCTGGAGAACCAGGCAGCCACAGCTGACCACCGCTCCCGAGACAGAGGACTCCCTCAGAGGAAACACTGGAAGGAAGATTAAAATAACTAGTTAAAATATAAAATAACATAAGATAAATATAAGAATAAACAATAAAACTGTGATAAAATCTAACTAAATACCTAAAATCTATTAGACTAAAATCAGCTAAAGGTTAGACTAAAAGCAGTTAAACAGACTAAAAGTAATTAAACACAATATGTTAAAATTACACTAAAAACAGTTAAACAGGTTAAATAAATAAGAAGTAAAAAGGTGAACTAAAAGCATTCAAACAGACTATAATAAATAATACTCAGTTAAAAGCTAGCTTAAAAAGGTGGGTCTTGATCCTGCCTTTAAACACATGAACGTTCTCTGCAGCCCTGAGGTTCTCCGACAGCCTGTTCCAGAGGTGAGGGCCATAATAATAAAAAGACGCCTCACCGTGAGTATGTGTTCTAACTTTTGGGATGACAAGAAGACGGCTGCCAGAGGAGCGCAGAGACCGCAGAGGTTCATATGGTAAAAGCAATTCTGAGAGATAAAAAGGCCCAAGACCATTAAGACACTTAAAAACCATTAAAAGAACCTTAAAATCGATCCTAAAACACACAGGTAACCAATGCAAAGACTTCAGGATGGGCGTAATGTGCTCCCGCCTCCTGGTCTTCGTCAGGACACGTGCTGCTGAATTTTGCAAGAGTTGTAAACCTGAGATACTCTTTTTGGGAAGACCAGAAAGCAGGGCATTACAGTAGTCCATTCTACTGGTGATAAAAGCATATATCAGCGTCTCTGTGTTGGCCCGAGATTGATTGGCTCGAGCCTGATTGGTTCCCTTCTCTAGTCCCGCTTGCTCCGATTGCTGATTGGTTCTTTGGTATGTTCGTCAAATTTTTCCCGTTTTCTGATTGGATTTCGTCACTGTCAATTCTTGTCTCGTCTTTCGTTCCCGACGAAAATGTCCGCCGATTTAGTCTTCGTCTTTTTCCATTTTATATTTTTGAATTTCGTTTAGTTTTCGTTTGGTAAAATATATTCGTGACGAAATAAATAACGAAAATATTTCGTCTACGAAATTAACACTGGTCACATGGTTTGGTCAGTCTACGTAAAAACACACTCATTTTTGCAGACTTCATCGTGTTCTTCCTCAACAAGGCAGATGTAGTCTCTTGTCCTGTAGAGCTCAGGTAATGTACGTATACATCACATTGGGTCGACCACTGGGGACATTGATGTTTGTTGAAGGCCTGATGGAGTGTGCTTTCCAAACTCATGCAGTTTCCTCCAACTCATCCTGTTAAAAAGAGTACATAAATATAAAAATACATGGCTTCCAAAAGTTGAAAATCAGAATCAGGTTTGTGTGGTCAGTAGGTGGCACCCACAAGGAATTTGACTTCAGTCTCACTTGTGTTCTTGTACTTTTCCACAACTTGCTGCACATTTATCCAAAAACTATAAAGGACTAAACAGATGAATAATTTCGATTAAAGCCTGTATTTACAGATAGTTACAATATTGTTTATATTAAAAAATATTCTATTTTTTACATAAAGGTTATTTAATGTGATTGTTCAACATTACATTCACAAGACTGTTTTTGTATTATCATCAACAATGGGTTAAATTATAAAACCGTCTAACAGAAAAATTAAAACAAAGTAAAAACATCATCCAGTATAAAGGAAAATCTAAAATCCAAATTTTAAATACAAATAAGGATGAAGAAGAGCAGTTTAAACCAGGACAATGTTGATTTCTCACTCTTGTTAGCCTTTTTACTTTTATAAATTCCTTTTTTCACTTGAAAGAAAGTGTGTTAATTGGGTTAAACTGTAGATATAGATAAGGTTGTTTGCTTTGCTTCCTTCATTGAAATAAATGGTGTTTTGTGAACATTCTGTCTTTTCTTATGAAAGAAATTGTGTTCTGTTTTATTCTGAAGTTTTTTAAGTTTTTGATTAGGTTTGAAGGCTAGATACATTAAAATGAAGAGATTGGGGCTGAATAAATGTATACTTCTACCTACTCCTATTCAAACATAACTAAATGGAATTGTGTTGCTCTAATCTGTTGAATGAAGTATGTTTGAAACAAGCGCTCTGATTGTGGGGTGGGGGGTTATTCAAGAAGGTTATTGTGGCTTACAGTGGTCTATAGCGCCACCCAGAGGGGAGAGATGACAAAATGACAAATCCTTGGGTTATGATTATTAATAGTATTATAGACCCTTTTCTTTCGCCCTCACACATACATTTACACACTTATGGAGACTATTTATTAACTCACCTGAATGAGTCCCATGTTCTGTTCTTGTCCAGAAATCCACTGTCATAGTATCCATTGTCTCTGATGTCTGCAAACAGGGACAACCAGAACTCCAGACACTGGCTGCGGAGTAAACCCCACCAGTATTCAATTTTCTGATTGGCGGTACTTGCCCCCTCCAAGTAACTGTCAATAGAATCGTTTGTGTCAAAGGGAACAAGCAAATGCTGAAAGTACCCAGATCGCCTCTTACAACTCTTGGGCAGCCTTTTAAACGCTGCACAGCTTCAATGTAATAGCCCCCGATCACTTTTGGGTTACTATTTGTTGTGTAGGTATTCAGCCAGATTAGTTTCCTCGAAAACCCATCAACACTTCCATTGATACAAATGCCAAATGGCTTCAGTTTATCATATGAATCCAGGTGCCAGATGAAGTTCGGTCCTTTGGAAAAGTAGTTCCTTCACCTGAGACGTCTTGCTTGCCTCATAGCTACCCCTCGAGGATCCAGCTTCTTCAACACCAAACGAACATCCTCTTTCCTCACGCGCAGTCCATGTTCTCTGCATTTAGCACACATCCATCGGTACCCGTGAAGCTGTCCAGAGTGCTGAAGTTGGTTGTTTATAAATTCAACCAAAACGGCCAGGTCAGAGTATGCTTTACGATGGCTGAGTCCCCTTGCGCTAAAAACTCTCGTCAGATGCCTCAGACTTATCTGAAAACCGTGTTTAGTGTCAAGCATTGTTTTAATATCCTTATAGTTTAGACCAAGCTCGAAACAAAAGTCAATAAATCTCTCCCACTTCTGAGTGTTCTCCATTGCTGCAGTTGTTCCCAAGGTCTAAGGATTGACCCAGAAGTGCTGTGTACTTCAAATACTTTTGCAGGATCTCGCAAAACAAACTCAGGATCTCGCAAAACCTTTGCAGGATCTCGCAAAACAAACTCAGGATCTCAAAAAAAAATTTTTTTCCTATGTCCCCAGAGGGGCTCCATATATTATACAGTATATATAATATATAATTATTTTACTTATATGACATCACCGATAATCCTACTCCTCCAAACCTGCCAAATTTCACAGGTTTTTAAAAAAATCTATAATTTTTTTTAATTAAAATTAATTAAATTAAAATATAACTAGACAATTTGAGTGAAATTATATAAAAAGACAGATTGAAACAACTTTTTGAGGCTATGATTTTTTACAGTGTAGTACTCGTATCGGTATTCGGTATCGGCAAGTACTCAAAAGTACTCATACTTGTACTCGTTTAGGAAAAATCTGGTATCGGAGCATCCCTACTCAGTAACACACAATGTCACCAGCAGACCTGCCCAACACACACACACACCACAGTTAAACGAAAGCCTGTATACAAGATACAAGATGACTTTATTGTCATTGCATCAGCGTCCTGATACAACGAAACTTAGTTTCAGTACAGCTGTTCCAAGATTCAGACAAACAACATAATACAAACAGGAAACAGCTGATTGCGGGGATGCGCATTTGTATGCGCTCCCTTTAGTAGAGGAAAACGCTTGGAGGGAAGGGTGTGTGTGGAGGTGATAAAAAAAACATCTTAATTCCCCTAGGCTCAAAGGTACTCAGAGGCGTGAACAGGAAAAAAAAGGCCTCCTACAGAAAAAGCACAAAACTTTGACAATCACAAAAACATAAGACACGTGATGAAGTGTGGGGGGGTACGGGAGCCCCCCACCCCAAAGGTCGAGTTCGCAGCATTTTAGCGCGACCATCAGACCAAGGTTGCAGGGGGAGGAAGCAGTGATAAGGTCTGAGGCGCATGTTGAAGTATAGGGCGTGAAGTGCGTCAGTATCATGTGTGTGTTGTGATCAGTACGTGTGAGGAAGGGGGAGGAAGGGGCGGGGTAGAATCCAGCCACAGTTGCTACTGGAATCTCGTATGCAGAAACAGTAAAGAAATTCAAAAACATAACACACTATATACGGCTATAATGATTTAATTACAATTACCATGATAGTTTTACACCCCTAATTGTAAAATATTACAACAAAATAACAGTAAAAACAAAATTGGCTTTTTCCACCTGTAGCTCCACCACCAGACTGCAGCAGACATGACTGGAAATGGCAGGTTTTTGATGAAGGTACTTATCCTGATACTTCATGTGGCTGCTTTAAGTGTCAAAACTGAAAAGGATCTTGCTATTGCTGTTTTGTCACCCTTAAAAGTAACAATAAATGTATAAATGAGACAACACTGGGTTTAGGGTTGGTCGATGTGTAACTGTTTCCCAATCGTCAGTCCAGAAATCAACAATGGGGGATTTATTTACGCAGGTGACATGTTGACATATTTGCGGGCGAAGCAATGTGAACAGGCATGGAGGGTGTTACTCCCGTCAGTCACCATGAGTACAAGTTCTTTGATTTTAACTGATGGTTTATTCCAAGTTGCCAACAGGGTCACTCAGTGTTGCCATTGTGAGAACTTAAAGAAACATTAAAATATGAAAATATAAAATTAGACACTTGACAGTATCAAAACAGAAAAAAAAAAATATATATATATATATACATTTTTTTTAACCCCGTGTCCTGTCCGGCTGTGGAGCAAACAGAATAATGTCTGAGTGCCAAAAACAAGCCCAACAGTGTTGCTGTTTCAGGTGAGAGGTTACAGCCACTGCTATAAAACTCCTCCTGATTTTTGTTTAAATATAACCCCCAAAATCTTTATTAGAATATTTTTATGGTTGATTGGACACGGAGCCTGAAAGTGAAGGGTACAGAAAGAGGGATGGGGGAGAAAGTAAACAGAAAAAGAAGAGAACAAGAGACGTGAAGAATCCACTTCTAGACCTGCAAATGAAGCACAAACAAACAAGCAAACAAAACAGGGAGAAAAGATACAACAGCAACAAACAGCATATGAATACACAACAGTTGTGATACGCTTCAAATGTATACGTATACACCAGTTCAAGAGAGTTCAGTGTCAACCACAGCCCCAGTCAATGTGTCTGAAAACACCTGAGTCCATTTTTATGTGAACACCTTGTGATCACCTGTGTGTGTATGTGTGCGCTTGTTTATGTAAGGTTTCTCTAGTCTCTGGTCCAGGCCCCAGACGTCCAGAGGCCACCCAGGGCACGGACACCCCAGGGAGATCGCCATCAGGGAAATCGCTAAACTCTCCCCCAGAGGGCGCAGAGGCTCACCCCACGTGGTGGAAAAAAAAAACAAAAAGAAAAACAGAAAATATTTGTCACTTTGACTCACTTTTACATGTTCAGTTAACACAAAATGCTGCAGTTTGCTACTATGTGCAATACAATAGAATAAACACTGCTTTTGGAAATAAAAACGCTTTGCACAAGCATTTAAACGCACATTAAACACACTAGAAACCATATTATAATAAAACTGAAATTTACAGTGTTGACATTGAACGCACCTTGTTAACTATGTTCATGAATTGATCCTGTGACCTACTTTTGGGTGTGGGCGGAGCTACACTGTCAGAAATAAAGGACAAGAATTGTACCTTTTTTTGTCACTGGGGTGGTACCCTCAAAAGTACAGTTTTGTACCTTTAACTGCAGGGTTGTATCCTAAGGGGTACAAATATGTACCCTTTAGGATACATATTTGTACCCCTTAGGATACATATTTGTACCCTTTAGGGGAACAAATTTGTACCCTAAGGTACATGTTTGACTAGTAAAAGGTACAAACTACAAAGGTAAAAATTTGTACCCCCAGTTAAGGTACAAAATTTTACCTTTTGAGGGTACCATTTTGAACCTTAACTAGGGGTACACATGTTTACCCTTGTAGTTTGTACCTTTTACTAGTCAAATCTGTACCTTAGGGTACAAATTTGTACCCCTTAGGGGACACATATGTACCCTAAGGAGTATAAATATATACCCTAAAAGGTACATATTTGTTCCCCTTGGGATATAACCCCCAGTTAAAGGTACAAAACTGTACTTTTGAGGGTACCACCCCAGTGACAAAAAAGGTACAATTCTTGTCCTTTCATTTCTGACAGTGTACACACCTGTGCACAATCACAATAAAAGGCTGCTGCTCATTCACAGAATTGTTGCAAGCAGACCAAACAGAATGATGACTGTGTGTCAAGTTATTCCTCCGTTTGCCGGTCTGTAAACCTTAATCAACATGGCTGCGCCAACAGGTTATGGGCCCAGTAAAGAGTTTGGGAGCCGATGGAATCGTTTGTGTTTTGATGGAGATGAAAAAAATTATGAACTCTGGGAAACAAAGTTCCTGGCACATTTGCGTCTGCTTGATTTAAAAGCCACCATCCTGAGTGAAGCTCCTGCTGTAGACGCTGAAGAAGCTGCTGAAGATGTCAGTAAAAATGAAGAAGCATATGCAGTTTTAATTTCAGCTGTTGGATGATAAAAGTTTGTCCCTGGTAATGAGAGACGCCGCAGATGATGGCAGAAAGGCGCTGAAAATCCTGCGTGATCATTACGCTGAAAAGGGGAAGCCACGCGTCATCAGTTTATACACGAAGTTGACTTCTCTCCAAAAAGGTTTGTATGAAAGCATCGCAGATTATATTATCCGTGCAGAGACTGCCATCACAGCACTGTGTAATGCAGGAAAGACACTGAGTGACGGCTTATTGACCGCGATGATTTTAAAGGGCCTGCCTGATGCTTTCAAACCTTTCTCTGTTTACGTCACACAGAGTGATGAAACATAATATTTGCCGACTTTAAAACAAAGTTGAGGAGTTATGAAAGCACAGAAATGTTTGGTGCTTCTGGCTCAGGAGAGGACAGTGTGATGAAGGTGAAAGGAGGAAGAGACGCCTGGAGCGCAAAACTCACCTGTTACACTTGCAGACAAAAGGGCCATAAAGCAGCAGAATGTGCGTCAGTTGGAGAGCGCAGGGAGCAGAGACAGTGGTGCAGCTTCTGTAGGAGCGCCTCGCACAAGGACGCAAACTGTTGGTGGAGAAAGCAGGATAAGGTGAAGCAAGCGGTGGATGAGGAGGACATACGGTCGCATTCAAGGTGCAGCTGGATGTCACCCCCGGCAGCCTGATGGAGGAGATGAAAGGCCTCATGGTCGACTCAGGAGCCACGAAGCATATCATCACAGATATCGGTAGATTTGAGGAGTTTGATCCAAACTTCAAGCCTCAGAGCCATGTTCTGGAGTTGGCTGATGGAGAGCGGGCCAGCGGGGTCGCGCTGAAGAAGGGCACCGCCAGAGTGCGCATGATAAACTGTGAAGGACGAGCTGTGGAGATGAGACTGAAGGAGGCCCTCTACGTCCCATCATTCTCACAGGATATCTTTTCAGTCAAAGCGGCCATAGCACAAGGAGCAACGGTCATCTTCAAAGAAGGACAGAACCGACTCATCCATTAAAACGGTATGACTTTTGATATT
>SSNR01000737.1:59277-119074 GCA_006937965.1 Callopanchax toddi | reverse complement strand
AATATCAAAAGTCATACCGTTTTAATGGATGAGTCGGTTCTGTCCTTCTTTGAAGATGACCGTTGCTCCTTGTGCTATGGCCGCTTTGACTGAAAAGATATCCTGTGAGAATGATGGGACGTAGAGGGCCTCCTTCAGTCTCATCTCCACAGCTCGTCCTTCACAGTTTATCATGCGCACTCTGGCGGTGCCCTTCTTCAGCGCGACCCCGCTGGCCCGCTCTCCATCAGCCAACTCCAGAACATGGCTCTGAGGCTTGAAGTTTGGATCAAACTCCTCAAATCTACCGATATCTGTGATGATATGCTTCGTGGCTCCTGAGTCGACCATGAGGCCTTTCATCTCCTCCATCAGGCTGCCGGGGGTGACATCCAGCTGCACCTTGAATGCGACCGTATGTCCTCCTCATCCACCGCTTGCTTCACCTTATCCTGCTTTCTCCACCAACAGTTTGCGTCCTTGTGCGAGGCGCTCCTACAGAAGCTGCACCACTGTCTCTGCTCCCTGCGCTCTCCAACTGACGCACATTCTGCTGCTTTATGGCCCTTTTGTCTGCAAGTGTAACAGGTGAGTTTTGCGCTCCAGGCGTCTCTTCCTCCTTTCACCTTCATCACACTGTCCTCTCCTGAGCCAGAAGCACCAAACATTTCTGTGCTTTCATAACTCCTCAACTTTGTTTTAAAGTCGGCAAATATTATGTTTCATCACTCTGTGTGACGTAAACAGAGAAAGGTTTGAAAGCATCAGGCAGGCCCTTTAAAATCATCGCGGTCAATAAGCCGTCACTCAGTGTCTTTCCTGCATTACACAGTGCTGTGATGGCAGTCTCTGCACGGATAATATAATCTGCGATGCTTTCATACAAACCTTTTTGGAGAGAAGTCAACTTCGTGTATAAACTGATGACGCGTGGCTTCCCCTTTTCAGCGTAATGATCACGCAGGATTTTCAGCGCCTTTCTGCCATCATCTGCGGCGTCTCTCATTACCAGGGACAAACTTTTATCATCCAACAGCTGAAATTAAAACTGCATATGCTTCTTCATTTTTACTGACATCTTCAGCAGCTTCTTCAGCGTCTACAGCAGGAGCTTCACTCAGGATGGTGGCTTTTAAATCAAGCAGACGCAAATGTGCCAGGAACTTTGTTTCCCAGAGTTCATAATTTTTTTCATCTCCATCAAAACACAAACGATTCCATCGGCTCCCAAACTCTTTACTGGGCCCATAACCTGTTGGCGCAGCCATGTTGATTAAGGTTTACAGACCGGCAAACGGAGGAATAACTTGACACACAGTCATCATTCTGTTTGGTCTGCTTGCAACAATTCTGTGAATGAGCAGCAGCCTTTTATTGTGATTGTGCACAGGTGTGTACACTGTCAGAAATGAAAGGACAAGAATTGTACCTTTTTTGTCACTGGGGTGGTACCCTCAAAAGTACAGTTTTGTACCTTTAACTGGGGGTTATATCCCAAGGGGAACAAATATGTACCTTTTAGGGTATATATTTATACTCCTTAGGGTACATATGTGTCCCCTAAGGGGTACAAATTTGTACCCTAAGGTACAGATTTGACTAGTAAAAGGTACAAACTACAAGGGTAAACATGTGTACCCCTAGTTAAGGTTCAAAATGGTACCCTCAAAAGGTAAAATTTTGTACCTTAACTGGGGGTACAAATTTTTACCTTTGTAGTTTGTACCTTTTACTAGTCAAACATGTACCTTAGGGTACAAATTTGTTCCCCTAAAGGGTACAAATATGTATCCTAAGGGGTACAAATATGTATCCTAAAGGGTACATATTTGTACCCCTTAGGATACAACCCTGCAGTTAAAGGTACAAAACTGTACTTTTGAGGGTACCACCCCAGTGACAAAAAAGGTACAATTCTTGTCCTTTCATTTCTGACAGTGTACACACCTGTGCACAATCACAATAAAAGGCTGCTGCTCATTCACAGAATTGTTGCAAGCAGACCAAACAGAATGATGACTGTGTGTCAAGTTATTCCTCCGTTTGCCGGTCTGTAAACCTTAATCAACATGGCTGCGCCAACAGGTTATGGGCCCAGTAAAGAGTTTGGGAGCCGATGGAATCGTTTGTGTTTTGATGGAGATGAAAAAAATTATGAACTCTGGGAAACAAAGTTCCTGGCACATTTGCGTCTGCTTGATTTAAAAGCCACCATCCTGAGTGAAGCTCCTGCTGTAGACGCTGAAGAAGCTGCTGAAGATGTCAGTAAAAATGAAGAAGCATATGCAGTTTTAATTTCAGCTGTTGGATGATAAAAGTTTGTCCCTGGTAATGAGAGACGCCGCAGATGATGGCAGAAAGGCGCTGAAAATCCTGCGTGATCATTACGCTGAAAAGGGGAAGCCACGCGTCATCAGTTTATACACGAAGTTGACTTCTCTCCAAAAAGGTTTGTATGAAAGCATCGCAGATTATATTATCCGTGCAGAGACTGCCATCACAGCACTGTGTAATGCAGGAAAGACACTGAGTGACGGCTTATTGACCGCGATGATTTTAAAGGGCCTGCCTGATGCTTTCAAACCTTTCTCTGTTTACGTCACACAGAGTGATGAAACATAATATTTGCCGACTTTAAAACAAAGTTGAGGAGTTATGAAAGCACAGAAATGTTTGGTGCTTCTGGCTCAGGAGAGGACAGTGTGATGAAGGTGAAAGGAGGAAGAGACGCCTGGAGCGCAAAACTCACCTGTTACACTTGCAGACAAAAGGGCCATAAAGCAGCAGAATGTGCGTCAGTTGGAGAGCGCAGGGAGCAGAGACAGTGGTGCAGCTTCTGTAGGAGCGCCTCGCACAAGGACGCAAACTGTTGGTGGAGAAAGCAGGATAAGGTGAAGCAAGCGGTGGATGAGGAGGACATACGGTCGCATTCAAGGTGCAGCTGGATGTCACCCCCGGCAGCCTGATGGAGGAGATGAAAGGCCTCATGGTCGACTCAGGAGCCACGAAGCATATCATCACAGATATCGGTAGATTTGAGGAGTTTGATCCAAACTTCAAGCCTCAGAGCCATGTTCTGGAGTTGGCTGATGGAGAGCGGGCCAGCGGGGTCGCGCTGAAGAAGGGCACCGCCAGAGTGCGCATGATAAACTGTGAAGGACGAGCTGTGGAGATGAGACTGAAGGAGGCCCTCTACGTCCCATCATTCTCACAGGATATCTTTTCAGTCAAAGCGGCCATAGCACAAGGAGCAACGGTCATCTTCAAAGAAGGACAGAACCGACTCATCCATTAAAACGGTATGACTTTTGATATTAACACACATGACCGTCTATTCTATTTAAGTACTCTGCAGACTGATGATGATAAATGTAATGTGTGTTATGATGTTCACGCATGGCATAAAATATTGGGTCACTGTAATTATGATGATGTGTTGAAACTGGAAAGTGTTACAAAAGGTATGGAAATCAAAGGTAAAAGTAAGAAGGAAGACTTAAAATGTGAAGTGTGTATTAAAGGAAAATTCGCACAGAGTAGAAATACAGACCCAGATGAAAAAGCCCAAGATGTTCTTGAACTTGTCCATGCAGACTTGGCTGGACCCATAGAGCCAGCAGGTAAAGATGGTTTTAGATTCGCCCTTGTGTTCACAGATGACTATTCAGAAGCTATGTTCACTTATTTTCTCAAAGCTAAGAGTGATACTGCCAAAGCCACAGAGAAATTTATTGCTGATGTTGCCCCTTATGGAAAAGTCAAATGTATAAGGTCTGATAATGGAACAGAGTTTACAGCTTCTGTGTTTCAGTCACTGCTCAGTCAAAATGCCATCAGACATGAGACCTCTGCTCCTTACTCGCCCCATCAGAATGGGACTGCAGAAAGAGCATGGAGGACTTTGTTTGAGATGGCCAGGTGCATGTTGATTGAGAGCAACTTACCAAAAGATTTATGGACATATGCAGTACAGACTGCAGCTATCATCAGGAATCGGTGTTACAACAGACGTCTAGGACAAACCCCATACTACCTGTTAACTGGGAAGAAGCCAGACCTGTCCAAAATGAGAGCTTTTGGTTCAGAGTGTTTTGCATATAAATATCATAAGAAGAAGTTGGACACACGCTGTGAGAAAGGGATATTTGTCGGTTATGATAAAAACAGCCCTGCATTTTTAGTTTTCTACCCAGACAAAGGCAAAGTGTTGAAAAACAGATTGGTGCGGTTTGTAAGAAAACAGACAAGTGAATGTGACACTCAGACAGATGAGGACATGTATGACCATTTGAAACACAGGTACAGAGCTGAAACAGTTCCACCAAAGCCTGGTGTGACCCATGTAGTCCCCCAAGAAGTGAAAGGAGAGGTGTGTGAGTCTGATACCAGTGTGAAAGGTGAAGGTGAGAGTAGTGATGGTGCTCGCTACCCAAAGAGAGAAAGAAGACCCCCTCAGTTATATCTGACAGTGATTATAAAGTACAGTTTGATGATGATCATTCATTAACAAATGTGGATTATTGTTACCGTGTAGCATGTGACGTCCCCAAGACACTGCAGGAGGCTTTGAGCTCTTCAAAATCAGAGCAGTGGGCTAAGGCTATGCAGGATGAAATGGATTCACTCATGGAGAACAATACCTACACACTAATGTCCTTACCTGAAGGTAAACATACAGTGGGGGGCAGATGGGTTTATACAGTCAAAGAAAATCCTATTGAGACATTGTATAAGGCCAGATATGTGGCAAAAGGTTATAGTCAAGTGTTTGGTACTGATTATAATGAGACCTTCTCTCCCACTGCTGACATGACAGAGGTCGGGTCCTGTAAGCAGGTGACTTCCGTGTCGTGAGACACCAAGACCGGCTCCAAAACAACACAGTTTTTATTTTGGTTTTATCTGGTTTTAAATATTTTAAGACCGGGTTTTAACCGATTTTTTAACTGATTTTAACATCACTATCTTTTTAAATCATTGGACGCTTTTATTGTGGGTGTTTTTAATCCGTGGGGAGTACGTGGACCACCCTCCCCGCGGCCGCATCATGCCTTCACTTACCTGCAGCCAGAAAGTTCTCGAGCTGGAGCAGAGGATCTCAACACTCCACCTGATCCAGGAACATGAGCGTGATGTGGACATCACAGCAGGGAGCTAAGCCGAAGGCCCCGATCAGCTCCACTCCAGTCCTCTCGGGTCCCTGGTCCACGGTCGGGCCTGGCCGCGGAGGGGGTGCACGGAGCAACCGCGACCGCTCGTCTCCAAACTCCCTGACGCTAACAAACCGTTACGGCGCCCTGGACCCGGACTTTCCTCTTCTGATAGCCCCTGGCCCCCACAGCTCCGACCACTGCAGCCCCCCACGTCGCGCCAAACACCGGACCGCGGCCAGAACCCGCCGTGGAGTGGTCTACCTCACACCAAACCCACGAGGTGAAAACACAGTCCAGAATCCACATCACGACAGTCCTGGAGATGTTCCTCAGCCTGACACCCAACCAGCCAGAGAAGATAGAAGGTCCTCCACTCAACAACCAGCTGACCCGCTCCCCTCCACGTCGCCCCCTCCACTCTCATCATCGGGGACTCCATCATCAGGCACGTGAGGATGAGAGGAGCCCTCATTCTGTGTTTCCCTGGAGCCACCGTGATGGAGATCGCAGGAAAAGTCCCAGAGCTCATTCAACTCCACAAAGGTGTGAGTAGAGTTGTGATTCACGCTGGCACTAATGACATCCGTAAACAGCAGTCCGAGCTCCAGAAGCGTGATTTTATCCACCTTTTTAATCTTTTAAAAACCACACGTGTCTGTTTTTATCTCTGGCCCCACTCCCACCATCGGCAGAGGAATTGGTCGTTTTAGCAGACTTTTATCCCTGAACACCTGGCTCTCCTCCGCCACTGTGATGCACAACTTTGGTTTTATTGATAATTTTAACATTTTCTGGGGCAGGGGCCACCTCTTTGGGGCGGATGGGCTCCATCTTAACAGACAGGGCACCCGGATGCTGGCGATGAGTCTCGCATGCCCACGTCCCGCCCTGTCTACCACACTGGCCCCAGCTTCCCCCGACCTCTCCGCCCCCACCCCTAGCACCTCATCTTGATGCCCAGCTGGTCCCTGCCCCTATGAACTCAGTCTTGATTTTAACAGTAACCCTCATATTGGACTTGGACCTTGCCAGACTTCACTTATACCCGTCATCATCAGCAGAGAGCGGACTAGAAATCATAACCCCAACAGATGTAATCTTAATAATCTTAAACAGTTCCCAAAAGTCCCACTTCACCGAAATCAAACAGTCGCTCCACCTCCAGTCACCTTTAATATGGCTCTTTTAAATGTTCGCTCTCTGCTGAACAAAACTTTTTTAATCAACGACCTGATTTTAGATAATCACCTGGATTGTTTATTCTTAACAGAAACGTGGCTGAGTGCAGATGCAGCGGTTGTTCTCACAGAGGCCTCCCCACCTCATTTTGTTTCATTTTTCTACAAGAAGTAGCAAGAGGGGAGGCGGTACAGCTTTTATAAGTTCATCAACACTTTCTGCCAAACCTGTTTTATTTGATCATTTTAGTACATTTCAATATTCTGCCACTGTTTTTAACACTCCTCAGATTTTATGTGTCACTGTTTATAGGCCCCCTTTAAAGAGCACGCTTTTTATTCAGGAATTTTCAGAGTTTTTATCAATTTTGCACAATTCCTTTGAAAAGATCCTTTTAGCTGGGGATTTTAATCTACATGTGGATAACCTTTTAGATCCTTTATCAGTGGAGTTTTTAAATATTTTGAGTTTTATGGATTTTAGTCAACATGTCATGCAGCCGACTCACAACAGAGGACACACTCTGGACCTGGTCATCACGTATGGTCTACCCACCACCTGTGTGTCCTCTGTTGTTGACTTGGCTGTCTCTGACCACTACTGTGTGTTTTTTTTAGCATCACTAGTTTTATCCAGCGGGAGGTCTCTGTGAAAACTGTCAGGAAGCGTCATCTAACCCCTGAAGTGGCTGCTGGTTTTCTACAAGTTTTTGGAAAGATTCCTCATATTGTTTGACCTGCCTCCTGTGATTTTATCATCAATGATTTTAACAGTCGGCTTCAATCCACTCTCGACCTGCTCGCTCCACTAAAAGTTAAAAGTTTACACTCAAAACATGCATCTCCGTGGAGAAATGAAGAACTCAAAAAACTGAAGAGAAATTGCAGGGCGGCAGAGAGAAAATGGAGAAAAAATAAAATCATGGTAAACTATCAAATATACAAAGAATTACTCAGATCATACAATAATGCAGTAAGGAACTCAAGAAATGAATACTTCTCCAAAATCATCTCAAACAATAAGCAGAACCCCAAAATTTTATTCTCAACAATCGATAAACTTTTTAACCGTGCTGCCAATGCGTGCCAGAAACCCCCTCAGACACCCTTTGTGAGGAGTTAGCAGACCACTTCAGGGGGAAGGTAGACTCCATCAGACGTCATATTTGATCACTTCAAAGGAACATGGTTTTAGATGACTCTGAGTGTGTGTCTCTACCAGAGGAAACACTGGACAGCTTTGTCCTGGTTGGAGCTGAGAGTCTTGATAAAGTTTTCTCCTCAGTGAGACCCACCACATGTGTTCTGGACCCGATTCCCACTTCTCTTTTTAAGCAGTTTTATCATTCTTTTAGAGATGAGATTTTAACCCTGATGAACTGCTCCCTCCAGACGGGGGTCTTTCCTGCTGCCTTTAAAGGGGCGGTGGTCAGGCCCCTGCTGAAGAAGAGCAATCTGGATTAATGATTTGAACAACTACCGACCGGTATCTAACTTACCGTTTTTGAGCAAAATTTTAGAAAAGCTTGTTTTTATTAAGCTTAATGATTTTATTAATGAACATAATGTCCTAGAGAAATTTCAGTCTGGTTTTAGGGTGAACCACAGCACAGAGACGGCCCTTCTGAAGATTTTAAATGATTTTAGATTAAATTATGATTCACAGAAGCTGACGGTGTTGGTCCTACTGGATCTAAGCGCTACCTTTGACACAGTGGACCACACCATTCTTTTAACCCGTTTAAAACAAATCGGCCTCTCTGGTGCTGTCCACTAATGGTTCACATCCTACCTCACAGACAGGACTTTTATGGTAAGTCTAGATACCTGCTCCTCTAAGGTCCACAGGATCACATGTGGTGTGCCCCAGGGTTCAGTTTTAGGCCCAGTGCTTTTTAACCTCTATATGCTCCCTCTTGGCAGCGTCATCAGAAGACACGGAGTTCATTTTCACAGTTATGCTGATGACACACAGTTGTACATCTCCGTGTCTCCTGATGACACACGGCCAGTGGAAGTACTTTCTAACTGTATTTCAGACATTAAATCCTGGATGGCAGAAAACTTTCTCCAGCTCAACCGGGACAAAACTGAGGTTTTAGTCATCGGTCCTGAGGCCCAGAGAGAGAAACTTTTACCAAAACTACAATCACTGTCTGTGAATCCTTCTTTACAAGTGAAGAACCTGGGCGTGATTTTTGACTCTGAGCTGACTTTTATCCCTCACATTAAAAACATTACTAAGATAGGTTTTTATCACCTAAAGAACATCGCCAGAGTCCGCCCCATTCTCTCTCGGGCCAACACAGAGACACTGATGCTTTTATCACCAGTAGAATGGACTACTGTAATGCCCTGCTTTCTGGTCTTCCCAAAAAGAGTATCTCAGGTTTACAACTCTTGCAAAATTCAGCAGCACGTGTCCTGACAAAGACCAGGAGGCGGGAGCACATTACACCCATCCTGAAGTCTTTGCATTGGTTACCTGTGTGTTTTAGGATCGATTTTAAGGTTCTTTTAATGGTTTTTAAGTGTCTTAATGGTCTTGGGCCTTCTTATCTCTCAGAATTGCTTTTACCGTATGAACCTCTGCGGTCTCTGCGCTCCTCTGGCAGCCGTCCTCTTGTCATCCCAAAAGTTAGAACACATACTCACGGTGAGGCGTCTTTTTATTATTATGGCCCTCACCTCTGGAACAGGCTGCCGGAGAACCTCAGGGCTGCAGAGAACGTTCATGTGTTTAAAGGCTCAAGACCCACCTTTTTAAGCTAGCTTTTAACTGAGTATTATTTATTATAGTCTGTTTAAATGCTTTTAGTTCACCTTTTTACTTCTTATTTATTTAACCTGTTTAACTGCTTTTAGTGTAATTTTAACTTATTGTGTTTAATTACTTTTAGCCTGTTTAACTGCTTTTAGTCTAATCTTTAGCTGATTTTAGTCTAATAGATTTTAGGTATTTTGTTAGTTTTATCACAGTTTTATTGTTTATTCTTATATTTATCTTATGTTATTTTATATTTTAACTTGTTATTTTAATCTTCCTTCCAGTGTTTCCTCTGAGGGAGTCCTCTGCCTCGGGAGCGGTGGTCAGCTGTGGCTGCCTGGATCTCCAGGTGGTTCCAGGTGGAGGTGGGGTCTCAGCCCTGCCTCCTCTGGTTCTCCAGGTGGTTCCAGGTGGAGGTGAGGTCTCAGCCCTGCCTCCTCTGGTTCTCCAGGTGGTTCCAGGTGGAGGTGGGGTCTCAGCCCTGCCTCCTCTGGTTCTCCAGGTGGTTCCAGGTGGAGGTGAGGTCTCAGCCCTGCCTCCTCTGGTTCTCCAGGTGGTTGCAGGTGGAGGTGAGGTCTCAGCCCTGCCTCCTCTGGTCGCCCGTGTCGGTGCGTTGGCTGCTGCTGTTGACCTGCTGCTGCCGGTGCAGATGGCTCCTCTGATGGCGTTTCCTTAGAACCTGCTCATCTGTACTCAGCCCAATGTCCTTTGTGTGTATGTGTGTGTGTGTGTGTGTTTGCGTATGTGTGCTTTTTATGGGGGAGGGATGGGAATGTGGTTTATGTGGGGTCATTTTAACTTGTTAAGCACCTTGAGTTACAGTTTTTTCTGTATGAAAGGCGCTTTTTAAATAAAGATTATTATTATTATTATTATTATTATGACCTCTTTACGTGTTTTAATGCAGCTTGCAGCTCAGTATGATCTAGAACTTCACCAGATGGATGTTAAAACTGCATATCTGCATGCCCCAATAGACTGCGAGATTTATTTGGAGCAGCCTGAAGGATTTGAGGTTAAGTCAAAGACAGGAGAAAAACTAGTGTGTAAGCTCAACAAGTCACTGTACGGTCTGAAGCAATCAGGACGAAACTGGAACAAAATGCTTCATGATTTTCTTGTTAAAAATGATTTTGTCCAAAATGCAGCAGACGGTTGTATTTACAGCAAACAATATGACAACGAAAGGGTCATATTGATTGTTTGGGTTGATGACCTTATTATTGCAGCAAGTGATTGTCAAATACTCTACAGTGTAAAGGAAATGCTGGGAAAAGAGTTTAAAATAAAAGATCTAGGTAAGCTGAGACATTTCCTTGGCATTGGTTTTTTCCCAAAAACAAGAAGAAATAAAAATGAATCAAAAGAGATGCATTACTAAGATCCTGGATAGATTTGGCATGACTCACTGCAAACCAAGGTCAACACCATGTGAAATGAAAATGAAATTTGACAGTGAGGGTGAATCTGCTGATCCAAAGAAATATTGTGAAGTGGTTGGCAGTTTGATCTATATAATGACGTGTACTCGACCAGACCTGAGTTTTGTTGTTGGTAAGTTGTCACAATATCTGTCTGAACCAAAACAACAACATTGGGTTGCGGCTAAACATGTATTGAGATACTTAAAAGGCACTGTGGACCAGGAATTGTGTTACAGGAAGCAGGAACCTGATGTTGACCTGAAACTTGTGGGCTATAGCGATGCAGACTGGGCAGCAGACCAGAATGACAGGCGCAGTGTTACTGGCTACTGCTTTACTTTGTCTGAGAACGGGCCCATTATTTCCTGGAAGTCAAAGAAACAACCCACAGTAGCTTTGCACGTGTGAAGCTGAGTACATGGCTCTGTCAGCTACTGCTCAGGAAAGTTTATATCTTGTACAGTTACTTGCTGGAATGGACAATGGAGTAGAATTTACACCTGTAACTATTTTTGAGGACAACCAAGGTGCTATCGCTCTAAGAACCCCGTGTGTCGCCAACGATGTAAACACATTGACGTGCAATATCATTTTGTCCGATCTGTACTCTGTGATGGAAAAATAATTATTCATTATTGTCCTACAGAGGGAATGGTAGCAGATGTTTTCACTAAAACTGTTGCCAAAGCCAGGATGGATAAGTTTGTGATTTTTCTGTTTGGCATTTGAAAATTTGTTTTCTTGTCAAAGGAGAGAGGGGGAAAAAAAAGAAAGAAAGAGGGATGTTATTGTATTTGATGCACTGTTGTACCTTTTTGTCAATTTAGGAACAAGTGGGGGTGTTAACTGTGTTCATGAATTGATCCTGTGACCTACTTTTGGGTGTGGGCGGAGCTAGACACCTGTGCACAATCACAATAAAAGGCTGCTGCTCATTCACAGAATTGTTGCAAGCAGACCAAACAGAATGATGACTGTGTGTCAAGTTATTCCTCCGTTTGCCAGTCTCTAAACCTTAATCGGCATGGCTGCGCCAACACACCTCGTCGCCTGCTGTAACAAACGGGAGAAAAGACGTTCATCTTCTTAATTACTCTGGCTTCACACAATCATCAGCTTGAGATCAGAACACAAGAAATTCACCCCAATAACTTCAGTCCTTAAGAACAGCGCCAACATGAAGCACAACTACGGTGAGCACATTTTACTTTGTGTGTGTTGCTCAAAAATCGGTTCGTCTGAACATTACTTCCGCTTCATTGAGTTCCGACTCGCAGCATTAATTTAAAGAGAACAACATAGGAATCGATAAAAATATATACACAGGTTTAAACATGAAATAAATTCACTGTCAGTTACAGAGGGATTTACCAAATGTTCACCCTCCTGCTGAGTGTGCTAACTAAGCTAACACAGCTAGCAGTTAGCAGCAGCTGCTCCGTCACCAAGTAGCTCAAAAAGACTTCAAACTGCGGCGAAGATTTATTTAATGGAAGTGGCATTCACTGAAGGTTTTTTTATTTGAATTTTAGTTTTGTTGTTTGTTTCATACTTAGCAGAAGACAGGTGAACACTGGACCGATGTTACGACTCACTGAATATTCCTAGCACCGGTAGAGTAACACCGACCTGTAAAAACGGGTAAACTGGAAAAAAAAGCAATTTTCTTATTGTTTCCCTCCCCACCACATGATTATTATTTAGATACATTTATTTTCTGAAGACGGACCACTGCTGTTCTATTTGTCACGGGGTGAGTAAATAAATCACAGGTCCTGGGAGGCAGAAAGAGGAGGAGGAAAAAAAGGAAAAATAGCTTTGCTTGCAGCTGGGAGTAGTTTGTGTGTAACATTTAAAATGAGCATTAGTCGCCAATAGTCGATAGATTGGTCTGATCGCCCAACCCTAGTTTATATTGTCTGTAAAAAATATAATGCATATATGAATGTCTCTGCATCCATACATCCAACTTTCTTTCTGATTTGAGTTTCTTTAAATGCCAGAAGTCATCGTAAATGGTTGTTGCTGTTTTTTGTCGTTTGCAGGATTTTTGGGGGGGGCAAGGACTATATCATCTGAAAATGTGTGAAGACAGCAGAGAGAGAAAAGCAGAGTGTGTGGGACCCCAGCCTGCATTAAGTAAAGGGATTATAGTGATTACAGTTAAAGAGCATCTCATCCTGTGGAACCTCTTCTAAACATCAGCTCCCATCAGAAGAGCCTGGTCTGACAGAGGAAACAGCAGAGATTAGACCCGTTCAGCTGTAATCCTCTTGTTCTGGAGTTAAACCTCTAAAGAGCAGAAGACCACCGATTAACCAGGGAAAAGATAAAAAACACAACTATATATATAAATGTGTATGTATGTACCAGTGTAGTATGTATAGTATATGTAATCAGGGCTGTCAATCAATTAAACTTTTTAATTGCAGTTAAAATTAATTAAACTAATTGTGTTCTAAATGTTCTTCAAACAAGGTATTGTATATTATTTTAATGTTTTATGAGCATAGATATAGATACATATAGATCCGGGGTGTCAAACTCGTTTTCATGTCGGGCCACATCAACATCATGAGTGTCCATAAAGGGCCGGATGTGGCAGAATGTATTAGTAAAACTAACCAGTGTTAAAAAAAAGTTTTAAATATAAATAAATAGCTAATTTGGCGCTATAGAAATAAAAATCCAGTTCAGTCACTCGCTCTGCGATGGTGTTTCTTTACAAACTGATGCTGCTTAATGCCAGCAGCATTTGGTTGGGACGTACCTGCTCACACACCTTGAGCGTACACAGCTTCTAAAATGTTCCCATTGAAAAACACCTTGCATTTCAAGCAACATCTTCACAATATTCTGAAATTGCACTCTTAATTCTTTGACAAGCTGATGTTTTCCCTTGAGGCTAACAGTAGCATAGTTAGCTCTAAGTGCCGGCGTAAAGTGTATTCCTTCACAGAGCCTCAAAGCACAGAAGGCTGACTGGTTTTTCTTCTAGCAACACCAACAGGTATTTGGCTTCCCAACATTGGTTAAATCTTCTACCTTCAGCATCTATTTATCTTTTCTTGACAATTTTGGGAAAACTTATATATTTCTGAACTTCATGTCTTGCTAAAAATCTGCTTCAGTTAAACAAAATGACAACAATCTCTGGAGGGCCACATAAATTGATATAGCGGGCCGGATTTGGCCTTGAGTTTGACACATATGATTTAAATAGTCAAGAACGAAGTCTATTCAGACTCCATGTCCCTCACTGCCCTCAGGACGTGGTCAAAGCTCTGCCAGAGGCAGTAGTTGAAGACCATCTTCAGGTTCTTCTGCTCACATTTTCTCCTGTTTCTCCTAATTTTCCAAAACCTCTGCGGACCAAAAATAACACAAAGATTTACGCTGATGATCCTCAAGACTCCTGGGAGAAAATGTTGTGAGCTGACGAGACAAACTTTTTGGAAGGTGTGTATCCTGTTAGAGCTGGGGTAAAACTAACACTGCATTTATAAAACATCCTACCAATGGTCAGCCTGGTGGTGGTAGTGCAGTGGTCAAATTTTGTATACTGTAGTTTTTTTGTGTGTGTGGAAAGTAAAGGGTCTTTAAAAAATGAAATAATAATTTGAAATGTGTTTGTTATAATTTATTTGTTGTTGTGAAACATTTAAAGGAGAAGAAAAATCTAACTGCATGCATGTCATATCACTGAATAATAAAAAAGGAGGGGGGCACCAAAAACAAACAAAAATAACTCTACAAAACTTTCTCCTTGCATGATTTTATTTTTGTGTTTTTGTTTTGCATCTTTGTCATGAAAAATATTGTGATGTTTAAATTTTGCCTTTGAGTTTAAACAATGTTCTCTGTTTTTTTTACAGTGTTGACACAGAGCTAAGTGGATTTAGCTATTGTGTTTTACTGTGTCCTGCTGTGTTTTTATTCTATTTGCACTAGAAGTGGTTTTCTGTAGGCCTTTATCTAAAGTAGGTTCAAAAGCAAAAAGCAGCACAATCCACTTCAAAATCCAAGAAGCAAGAAGAGATCAAAGACATAAACAGACAGTCATGCTGAATGAATGACTAATACGTGGAATGAAATCTGCCAGACACACTGACAGGCTGCTGACTCAGTGTCTGAGAATTGAACGAGATGTGGTGAGATGAGGGAACGAGTAGGAAAAAAGAAATATGTAGAAAAAAAAAAGTTGAAGATGGCTTTGTTAACTCCTCTCCAATAACTGGATCAGGTCCCGACCACACACATAGATGATCAGATATGGACATCTGCACAAACATGTATACTCCTCTCTCTCTTTCTCTCTCTCTCTCACACACACACCCACACACACACCTGGCTGGGTGGGCCTGGTTGCTCAGTAACATAGTTGTAGATTTGATGCATCCTGATGTCGACAACAACAACTCTGCAATAAGGCAGTTTGTTTATCTATTCTAGAGAGAATAATAGTTCATTTATTAGAGCGTGGAATGCAATAAATATTTTGACTGAATAAAACTGATAAATAAAATAAATATTAATCATATATTATTATTTTGCATTTTATTTGCGTGTGCATTTCAAACACACAGAAACACCATACTGTCTTATTCCCCTCATTCCATACCTGTGTTACCTCGCTTTCTGACTGGCTACACATCAGATTCCACAGGCTGCATGCTCGTTTGTCCTCAGGGGGAAACCACACACACTGAGATTTCAGACCATGACAATCACACATGTTGAATTTCCCCCATTTCTGATCAGAGCAGTCCAATGTCCTTCTGAGAGGACCAGAGCACTCTTAACCCACCACACACAGCAGGAATATGTATCTGATGTGATTAATTTTAGAGCCAATGCTGGAGATCATCCTGCAGTGTGAACCAGGCTTAAAGGTGTGGTTTACTGAAAACATTTCAAAAATGTTTTATCTAATTAATATTGGTCACTCTGAGCTTTTCATGCAGGCTGAACATGAAAACAGTCTTCTACATATATCTCCAGCTTTGGCTTCTGACAGTTTTTTCAGGCTGAAACACTATGATTTGATAAACCTCACAGATCTACGTCACAATGCAAATTTGCATACATGGTCTGGCCCATCTTGGCTGGGCATATCTAGCCTGTGCATTATATGTGCACAGGCTAGATATGGCTTGATAGCCTAGTAAACTAGACCATGAGTTTTGCTCTGCAGACTTTCTACATATCCACTGGCTTGCCAGGCTAATGGCTAGAGCCATGGTGCCTCGTGTGGTCTAGTAAAAAACGTATGATTTTATTTTAATTTACATGCAAGAATATTCTTAAAGTGAAATGACCCACAAAGTCTTAAGTAATGCAAAGTTTTCATGATCTTGACTCACGTTATGTGACACTTAATGTTTATGTAAAGAAACAGAACACAATAATAACAACTGAGCTGTAGTGTAATGTGTAAGACACTGCCTTTGATGTGAGAGATCTGGGTTTGAATTCTGGTTTGATTTTTAAAATTTTCTACAGAAATGGGTTTTTTGCACCGAGGAGGACAAAGCCTTTAGGAATAGCTTTTGGGTAAGTTTGTAACATATTTTTTTGCTGCTATATTAGCAGTTATTTTGAGTTCAATGTGTGGTTAGCCACACAAGCTATGTTAACATAGTAACTCCCATGTCCTACGGTTTGCTTTCGCCCCGGTTTGGGTGTCATAGCAGAACGTTCTGCGCTTTCAGGAGAAAATGTAAGTTCACATGTAGGTATTACCATTCTGAACATTCATTGACAAACGCTGAGGAAGCGGTTTCTCTCATTTCTCCCTTAGCCTAGTAAACTAGACTTTCTTGCCAGGCCATTTCACGCTCGGAATCAGGTTTAAATACCTAAGGCCAGTCAGAAGCGAGGGGTGTGCATATCATTAATATTAGTGAGGAAACCTGTTGTTTCAAGCAGACCTCTGTAACAGCAAATTGTTGCATCAGATAATAGAAGCATCATACATTTTTTCTTTATAAAAATGACTCAAGGCATTGATTTACACTAGAGAACACTGCAAAAATATAAAAAATGAGTAAACCACACCTTTAATGAGAAAAAGGACTGGGGCCTAATTTATAATGCTTGCTTATGCACAAAACGGGGTCTCAAAGTTGCGTATTTACTTTCTACGCAAACTTTGGTTTATAGAGATAAACATGATGGGGAAATGTGTGTAGCTTTCTTTTCTCTTGTCCTATTCTGACAGCTGAGGCTGACAATTGCTGATCTTGGTGCCAGACCATGAAAGGAGTTTTACTCTGAGAGGTGTTGGATACTTCCCCTGTTGAACAATTGTCTTTATTGTAATTGTAGTTTAATGGACCACATCTGCTTGGGCAGCAGAGTGGACTGGCAGATAAAAAAAAGAGACAAACAAAAACAAGCTAGGACCTGGGATTCCTTTTGAACTGCTACCTTCTGGTAGTGGAGGAGTGCCTCAGTGATCCTATAGGAGCTATGTTGTCTGGGGCACATGATGCTTTACCAGTTTTTCTGCCTGGGGAAACAACTTCCACAGCTCCTGCCTTGGTCTGCCATCCAGTTCATTCATGCCCTTCATAAAGTGGGGGGTTCATAGGTGGACAAGCCCATGAGCAAATGCCCAGCCATCAGGCGCTTGCACACGGCCCCAAACCCAGGCCTGAATCCAGGGCATGACCTCGGTAACCTTCTGGGCTGGGTACACTGTTGAGGTCCCCAGGGCAACCCTGAACACACTAGAGGAGTTGTATCTCTAGGTTGGCCTGGCTCTGCCACCTGTCAACACTGACAGAAGTACCAATACCTTTGATGACTGTATCACAGTTTGACTGGACAGCAAACTCTCCTGACCTAAAAGCATGAATCTATTAGGTATTTCCAGCAAAAGATGAGACAGCCTGCAGACCAGCTGCTATAAAAACAACCTGAGCTTCTACACCCCCAGCAGGACCAGCCTGATCACCTCCATGCCTTTCTGCACTGCTGCAGCCCTCCATGCAGGAGAAGCCCCAACCACGTATTGAGTACATACTGTATGTTGGACCACATCAGGATGTTTTTTCTTAGCAAGCAAAACATTCTCTGTTAAAAACCTTTTTATATTGCTCTTGTTTGAGATTCAAATAATCTGAGTTACTGATTTTAGGGTTTTTATCTGTTATGAGATAAAATCATCAAACTCAAAATATTCATCACTCTCTGTGTAATGAATCTATAATAAATTAGCTTTCCCTTTTGGAATTGTTTTACTGAAATGACAACTTTAAAATAAAATTCTAACGTATTGAGTTGTAGGTTCTAGAACAGGGGTGCCCAAACGTTTTCCCTCAGAGGGCCAAAATGAAAATCTATCAGAGCCGCGGACCGAATGTAGTATTTACGCAAAATACAAATACTAATGCTGAAGTAAAGAACACTAATTTTATTCATTTTGCAGTTATTTAACCATCCTTTCTGTTTAAAGAACATTAATCAAAATATCACATATAAGTCTCATATAGGCATTTAGAACAAACTGTCTTTGTTATTTGTAATCATATGTAGTGCTAGCAGCTCCCTGGTCTTTTTCTTTCGGGCATTGTGAAAATCCTGCATGTTTTGTCTCATAGTGATGACGAATATTATACTCCTTGAGTACAGCAACGGACTGGTTACAAATAAGGCAGACCGCTTTACCATCGATATCTGTAAAAAAAAAAAAAAAAAGTCTTCCAGCATTTTTTAAAATGCCTTTTGTCTGTGTGCCACTGAGGACGACGCTCCATGTTGATAATAGCTGCTTAGACTAGTAGCCAGAGGGGTTACCCGTGTCACTGCCCGATCCGTACCCGGTAGCACGATCGGTTCTGCGCATGTGCAAAGCCTACGTCACTTCCTCTTTTCGCCAACTTAGCGACATTCAAGTCTTTTGAATGAGACGGTTAGCTCTCAGTTAGCCCTTAGCTTTTACCAAAAACTTAGCCTCTTTCCCGACTGCTCGGACCATTTAAACAATGGATACCTACATGTATAAACATTTTAATACATTATGTATGTATAAAGATGTATTATATACTTGTTAACACCTTAAAAGAAACTCTGAACCCTAACTACCGTAAAATACTTCACTGCGAGTACACGTGTTCTGCACATGCGCAGAACTGATCGGGTAGACCTGATCTGTACCGTCCGACTCTGCGCAGTAAGGATCGGGCCGTCCTGCTCTATAACTCCCTTTTTATTTTTTTATTTTCTTCGACATTGTATGAAACGTTGTCATTATTGTAAACTTTATAATAAATACTTATTACTGTTAACATCTTAACAGATACTCTGACTCGTAATTACCGTAAAAAGCTTCAGCGGATGTAAACTCACTTCGCACATGCGCAGAACCGATCGGGTTTCCGTTACCGATCGGGCAGTGACAACCCACGAGCTTTGATCTCTGATGATCTCTTTGATCCAGCAGCAAAGGCTCATGGGAGATTACAAACATTGACAAAACATAACTATTTGTGGTTTTATAAAGTGTGCAAATGTACATGTGTGCATAAATCTACTCTAAATGTCCCTTGTAGTTACTTGTATTTCAATTTTGATTTTAAATTGTGACATTTCTAAAACTTTGTTGGCACCATGAGTGAGAGCTGTATGCAGCCCAATATAGAGTCATTGGGCCTGTTCACGTAATGCTGGATTGGCTGAGGGAAACAGTGGGTTTCTGGATTACTGGTCAATGTTCACCCAGCATCCAGGGTACCCCACAGAGGGCCAGGAGGGCCAAATTAAAGAATTGGTGGGCCAACTTTGGCCTGCGGGCCCCACTTTGGGCACCCCTGCTCTAGAAGAATAGTGGTAGTGAGTTAATCAGTTCCTAACAACGTAGCTCCTTTTTCTCCTCAGTTACTGTTAAATAAATTTGCAGAACTAACAGTGAAAACTGGATTTAATGCAGTTCTGATTGGCATATCAACAGCCTTAATGGTCAGAAATGAATGCTTTCATCATGTTGCATCACTGGCCTTGTGTAGTGATGAGTGAATTTCTGGTTTTCTGTTCATTTCAGTTTCAGAAATCATGAAAGTAAAAGTGTTTTCAGTGCAGTATGAGTATATTTAATTTTGATGTTTTGTGTTTGGATGTTGGATTTTTTTTGTGAAAAGTCTATATAGTATAGTAGATACAGTTGATTTTCATCAATAGTCAGTATTTGGTATGACAAAATATAGTTATAATATATATAGTGTTTTTTTTTTGTTTTTTTTTTTTTTAAACATTTTTACAAAGGATCTGAGTGTTCACATAAGTGTGTGTGTGTGTGTGTGTGTGTGTGTGTGTGTGTGTGTGTGTGTGTGTGTGTGTGTGACTACATCAATCATTGAACAATGTTTTCTCTAAACCTTTGTTGTAGTTTTTCTTTGTGCCTGCAGGGGGCAGTGACAGTCTAGATTCTGGACAGTGGTTTGTTTTTGTTCTGCTGAAACTAATCTTTATTGGTCACTGCATTTCCCAGGTATCACGTGACTGTTTACTACTTCCAGTTTATTTTCTGTATGTAAAGAATTATTTTGGTAGGCTTCACATATGGACAGTCCTACGGATGATCTGATTGGAGAATACTAATGGGATAACATTTTATCAGTGTTTTCTTTGTTTGTTAGTTAGTTTTGCTCTTATTTTTAAACTGTTTTTGTTGTTACTGTATGAAAAGAGTACATTCCCACAGGAGATTGATAAAGAATTCATGTATTTTAATCCTATTAAATCATACAGTTCCTATCAAGAGACAATAAACATTATCTATTGTTTTTTTTAATTGAAAAACATTACAGACAATAAAATGTTGTTTTAATTATATTTTAATGTTTTATATAATGTTTAATCTAATTAAATCCCATCTGGTTGTCAACCCCTGTGTGTCAGATCTGAGCTGCTGATCCAGTCAAAGGATTAGTCTCAGGCTTTGGGACGGTGGTTTGTGTGAACCTGTAGAAGACTTTTCCCACTTTTCCCCTTTTCACCAGGTAATCAATAAGACTCTGTAACTTCTGAAAGTGGAAACTGAAGCATATTTGATAAAATTATAACAGATAACACTTGGGATGAGAGAGTCCATGTATCTGTAAAAGCACCTAAATTATCTGTATCTGTACTCGGAGTGGGCGGGGCCTAAACAGGAAGTGGGCACAGTTAACCGGAAGTGGGTTGGGCTTAAACCGGCACATTATTTTAAGTCTGAAATTGATATGAATTGATCAGAAGTTGCTATATGTATTGTTTATTTGAAAACTACCGGTATTCACAGAGCAGCCTCAGAATTAAGATTCAATGTTTTTGATCACAATATTAAAGGAACTATTGACAGAACAAGTTTTTTAATAAACTCAGAACATGAATATTAAATTATTTCTTCATTTTCTATATGGAACTCTAGATAAAATCAATCTCTGACTCTACAAAGTTAAAGGCTATTAAGATGATGATTAGTTTATGTGAACTTTTGCATGGATTTAACACCCTTGTGTACTTTATCTATGGTGATCTCTCCATCATGCACCATGAAAAGTAGTCAACTATTTCACTCTGCATTTCCCCACACCCTGTAACATTTTCAAAATTGTAATTTATTTTATGCAAATGTAGGCAACTTTATAAAATAGAAAAATGTATATTTTATTTTTCATGACTTATCTAGGCTTCTGTTTGGTTAAAGGATAACTGAGTTAACTAAATGACTTAGCACAGTTACTCAGTCTGCTCATCAAACATGCACTTTGCATTGTATTTTGTTCATTATACCTACAATCCTTTTTTTTTTATAGACAACTACACTGACCTGTGTCAAAAGAGGGAGACATTTATAAAGTGCAAGAACATCTGGAAAAAAGAGGAAGATAAAGCCCAGCAGTAGAAGGATGGATGAGGAAAAAGATGGTGAGCAACAATCAAAAAAGATAAATTAAGTAAATAAATACAGCTCTCAAATCAGTTGTTGAATACTATAGCCTACAATGGCCTTACAGAAGTGACAGTATATCAGAATATTATATTCTTCAGAACTACTTAAAGTCTATCTTTAAAAAACTAAAAGGGTAATAACACTTTATTCTGAGTCTTCTAATACTAAATATTTCCTTTTTGCATCTGTTTGTGAATTTGCATGAATGCTAATATACTATAATAACTACATTTTGCAGCAAAACACTAAAAGTCATACTGACCTTCAAAAGAGGCTGCAGACCAAATAATAGAAGATTTAAAGAACAACCTGATGGCAAGACAAAAGGATTGAGGTGATTTACAGCATTTGACTATTTAAAAGTGTTTGTGTTTAAGTCATTTTGTGTTGAAGAAAATTAGTTGTTATGCTGCCACAGTGACCACAGACTGTTGTTCGATTGTAAATGTGCTTCATGTGCCTGAAACACTAAAAGTTTTGGTGTTTGTGTCTTGTAGTCAACAACCAAACATGAGGAGTCATCAGATGACGATCTGCTACCTTGGAACTGGAGCAAGGAACAGCTGCAAATAAACCATTTACCAGCTGAGAATAAAAGGCTGAAAGAAGGTAACGTTAAACAAATAGTAGAAGTAATGGAAGGTGTGTTCTTTATCAGACTTTTCATGTAGAGATGAGATAACGAGGATTAGGATAGGATTTTATTTATCTTACATAAAGTTGCATGAAAACATTAAATTGACTGAATTTTCTTGTATTGTTTGAAACTTTGCTTAACTAGCAGACATGACGCTTTAATGTTTTATAATAATTGTTTATATCTTTGTTCTCAACAGAGCTTACATCAGTCATGCAAAAGTTACAAGACATAACTGAGCAATTGTCAACAACCTGAACTTCTGGAGCAGTGCATCAGCTGAATCAACACCTGTACGAACACCAGCACAATCAGAACTGTCTGTTTCTGCACCATGTCTCCTCAAGTGGAGTCTGCTGACATGGTAATGCTTGTATATTGCACTGCTGTAGTTCAATTACATTTCTGTGGCAGCCAGATTTCTTGTTGCACCTTAAATCCACTCTGACTTGAATGTGTTTTTATGGCCTGTGACAAAATTTGAGTTACTTATATTACAAATAATTCTCTAGTTGACTTTATAGATTGCTTCTGCAATTGAAACCTTTTTGTAAATAATTAAAGAATGATGTAAAACAATTAGAGGTGGTACAATGTGTACACAGGCAGAACTGATTCATTTAACTATGTACAGTGTACATTTTATCACTAAGAGGTGCTGTTATTAAAAAGTTCCCCAAATCTATAGGCACTATTTACGAGAAGGTTAAATAACATAAAAAATAAAATTAAATACAGAATTTAAAAAACACGAGAAGTGAGAAACTGACCAGTTACAGTTATAAATTCCCTAACTACCAAAATCAAGACTCATTTCTAGTGTTTATGATTAAACCATGTGATCCTCATACTGTGTGTACCCATAGATTGATGTCCAAACTCAACAGATCACACAATAAGACAAAAAAGATTTTATTTTTAGAGTATACACCCAATGTATAGTATTATTACCGCACTAATTTATTCATGCAGCAATATCACTGTGTAGATATTCTTATTGTTAATATAATGAATGTCTAATTGAAAATATCTGTTTATGGTTTTGCAGGTGTCTCTTATGCTGCTCGGATGTCAAAGTCCCCAGACAGAAGCTTAACTCCCTGCCAACTTCAAATTCTTCAGGTTACATCGGAGACCTTGCAGTTCTCGTCTACGGCAGGGAAACGCTGTCCTGCTTAAGTCTGACTGGGAGACATTCAGGAGCACACAAAGACCTGGAGTCCAAACCATGACTAGACGGCTCAAAATGGGTGCTATTATTGGTGAGTGTCGTAAATTGTTTAATTTTTAAAATAAAATCATTGCACACTACCCCTTGTTTTTATATAGAAGGCCTTTTTATGTTGGTGGTAAAATGATGAGTTGAATCATTGAAATAATTTAAGATTGGTAATACATCGTGACACTATGAGAGGCACTTAGACACGTTATTGCTGTAATTGTTGTTGTGACTAGATATTAATGTTTCCTTTTGTAGCAGGGTAAAATGCACCTGTTGTTAAGTGTCTGGCCTATGGGCGGCCAGGGGGCGCTATATAAGTGCCAGTTCAGTGTTGCTGGTCAGAAGTTCCGGCAGACCTTGTGTTTCCGCTTTGACCTGGCTCGGTGTTCGGCCAGGTGGCGATGTTTGGAGGTGGCATGTGCATGGTAGGTAGTTTTATTCTTCTGTAGGGCAGTCAGTGATGGAGTTTGGTTGTAAACCTGAGTTGTTTTGTAGTGATGTCAGTGATGTCACCCATCACTCAGAGTGTCGGGTTTCTCCATCGTCCCAGGTGGGCATAATTAATGGACTGAGGTACGTATAATTCGTTGCTCCTCATGTTGGTTGTACATTTAGGTACTCATTATGTTGTGCCCTAGGATGTCCCTGGGAGGAAGGCGCCCTGCTGTCTTGTCTCTGCAGAAACCGTGTCTGTGTGTGTGTGTGCCTGCGTCGAAGACCGGGTCCGACAGTGACGCTGTCCCTGCCGCTGGCGGTGTTTCAGCTAGAGAGCTGGATCGTCGCGGCTGGAAGAACGGCCGGGGGTGTTCAAGTCCAGCGCTGTCAGCTGGGTCAGCCCGTGGGTCAAGCCGACCACTGGGTTGGGTGAGACGGAGCTCGGGGGGGTGAGGGGAGCCACGGATTCTGGACTGCAGTACTGGCTCCTCCTCTGGGTCTCCCTCTGTGCAAGTACAGTGTGGCCAAGTCTGACTATTTGTGTATTGACTTGTTTGTTTTTAAATAGTTTAATAAATTGTATTTTTGTTGGAAACACGTCTGTAGCAACCCAAAACATAATAACGGCCAATAATGTAATAGAAGCCAATAATGTAATAGCAGCCAATAATGTAATAACAGCCAATAATGTAACAAATTTGGCCATTCCAAATGTAATAAAACCAATAATGTAATAACTTGCCAATAATGTAATAAAACTTGTGAGCCAATAACGTAATAACCTTTTGCCAATAATGTAATAACTTATTACATTATTGGCTGGTTATTACATTATTGGTTTAGTATTAAAAAATACTTTGAAAATGTAACAACTGGTGCCGATAATGTAATAATACATAAATATGACTGCAGCTTTTGGAAATAAAATAATTTTTAGCATTTTTTGTGCAGTTTGCTAATCAAAATAGGTATAATGAATGGTGTAGCTGTCATATTTATTCATACAAGATGTGTACTCTCTCATTTTTCCATTGTGTACTTTTTCCTCTTTAACCACATAGATATTTTTGTATATAAACCTGTATACCATGTGCACTTTATACTATGAAATCAGTGTCTCATTGCTTAAGTATTAAATTAATTCATATTTTTTCTAGGACAAGCACTTTTATTTATTTCCAATACAAAAACTCTTAATTGCAAAATATAATGTACACAGAACATGAACAATAAAAATAAAATTACAACTGTTCCTTCTCAAACAAAAATTTACTTTCACCCATTTATGAAAGAAAAATTGAAGGCAGTTGATGAAGGAAATATAGAGCACCAAGAGAAAGCCACAGTCCATGTGACCTCTACGTATATATGATCTCCATGGGAGGAAACATTAACAAAATGGATGACAGTCATTTTCTTTATGTTTGACCACTAGGTGGCAGAGTCATTGTCTTTATGTTTGACCACTAGGTGGCAGAGTCATTGTCTTTATGTTTGACCACTAGGTGGCAGAGTCATGTCAAGATGACCAAGTTATATCACTGACTTTCTTTGCTGGGGAACTTGCAACATCTGAAAGGTAAAAAAGTCTCTGAATTACAGTACTGCAATAAATACTCATGATTTAGTTGGAATCCCTCTTCATAAATGTGCAAGGACATATGCAAACATTTAGGGAGCATAACAACAGAAAAATAGTAAACTATTTAGCTAGCTAGCTAGCTAGCTAGGAAAATTGTTAACATCACATGTGCACAGTTGTAAAATATCAGATATAACAGTACATATCATGCATTTTTGTGTATGTTTTTAGGTAGTGAATTATAACAAGTAATATATCATCAACCTAATAGCATAATTGCCTAACTCATGGGGCAAAATTGAGAGAGTGACCTAACTACAAAATACTATGTAAAATGGTTGCCCCCCCCCCAAAAAAAAAAACCCTGAGAAAAAAAATTAGTTAGGCAGATACACTATTATAATGTATTATGTGTATTGAAGATTAATTGAGGATTATGTTTGTGAGCTCTGTTTATGTAGCCTTATCATATATTTATATATTCAAAGATTCATAATGCCATATTAGTTAAAACCTGGTGTAAAAATGAAACTTGATAGCAAAATGAAGACTAAGTGAATAATATGTACTAACCCAACTAGTTCATCACCCAGCTTTACCATGTAATATTGACTTTAACTGGACCAGTATCTTACAAACCTACTTACATACTTGCATATTTAAAACTTTATTTTGGTGTATTGTAATAAATGTCAGGTCCTACTGCATAATACTCTGCTGACAGTTGTCTCTAATGCCATTGCAGGCATTTGACTCATCTGGGAAAAATGAGGATACTGCAAACAGTCCTTATTCTCTCCTGCATCCTTTTTGAGGGCAGATGACATAGACAAAGACCAATGTGCGATGAGACCTACAATGCGATTCTGAAGACACTTAAGGGGGAATTTAAAGTTCCTGTCTCAGAGAGGTGGCTGCATGGTGGCGCAGTTGGTTAGCACTGTTGCCTCGCAGCAAGGAGGTCGTGGGTTCGCGTCCCGGCTCTGCGGCCTCTCTGCGTGGAGTTTGCATGTTCTCCCCGTGCGTGCGTGGGTTTCCTCCGGGTACTCCGGTTTCCTCCCACAGTCCAAAGACATGACTGTCAGGCTAATTGGGCTGGTAAATTGTCCTTAGGTGTGAGTGGGTGTGTGGTTGTTTGTCTCGTTCGTCTCTGTGTGGCCCTGCGATGGACTGGCGACCTGTCCAGGGTGTCCCCCGCCTCTCGCCCCTTGACCGCTGGAGATAGGCACCAGTTGCCCCGCGACCCTCTGTGGAGGAATAAGCGGCTACAGAAAATGGATGGATGGATGGATGTCTCAGAGAGATCCCGGACCTAACGCTCTGCACTCATTAAACTTTGGCGGAACAGGCAACATTTTGCCCTCAGTGAGGATGGCCGGTCACTTACATTTGATGGAAAATTGGTACCCAGGATGTCATCAATCTCTGCAGTTGTACATAAGGCTCTAGATGACACAAAAGGCTCCATGTGTAAGAAAATTAAATCTGCTCCTAAGGCAACAGTACTCTGTGATCAGCCGAGCAAGTGTGAAAAACACCTTGGACCAATCAAAGCTTTACCAACTTCACAAAGCAACATTCAGGAACAAACCCATTCCAAAATGTATTAGGGCTAAAGCAGTTCAAGATCGACATCATGTAGACCTTGTTGACATGGGTAAATGGAGGGTCAAGTATGGGGGAGTCACATATAGGTACATTCTGACTGTAATAGATGTGTTCAGTAGATATGTCTGGCTGAGACCCCTGAAAGGTAAACACAGTGCAGAGATTGCTAAACACCTTGAAGAAATTTACAATGAACATGGTCCACCAAACATCCTACAGCATAACCAAGGAAAGGAGTTCAAAGGTGCTGTAAAAAAACTTATGGAGTCATTGCAAGTGAAAATAATTCAGAGTTCTCCATATCATCCTCAGAGCCAGGGTAAAGTGGAGACAAGTCACCGTGTCTTAAGGAAGAAGATAATGTATGACCTCGTCCAATATCAAAAAGGAGGAGTCAACTGGGTTAAACTTGCCAATCTATGCAAAGATAATGAATGAAGACCCAAAACAGGTTTTGAGTTGGATGTCTCCTTTTCGGGTTTACTATGGAAGGCAAAATCATGCCAGGTCTAAACAGGTAATTTCTCGGGAAGTTTGTGAAGAACCCTGTCAACCAGGCAACAAAGCCTTGCTCAACCAAAGGCAAAGAATTTTGTTTGAGGACAAACGAAATAGGATCAGGAAAAGGGCAAAAAAAAGCAACTAAACGTTGCATACGTCGACAGACACTGTCTGGGAAGTGTAAACCCTCTGTTTATAGAGTACATGAGCATGTGCTGGTCAGGGTGAAGAGTGTTCATCACAGAGTCTCGCAGAAGCATTTTGTGATACAAGGTGTGGTTGTAGCACGAAATCTGGAGTTGCATAAATACAAGGTTGAGTTTCAAATGCCACACAGCCACACTCCAACACAAAAGTGGTTCCAAGTTTCTGATATGACAAGTTTGACAAGATTGGAAGAAATACAACATCCAAAGTATCAGCCCAAAACAATGGACCTGAGAATACCTTTCTCCCATGACGACAGATTGGAGACCTTTAAATAGTTAAACCTGAGCATTCGTTTTGACCCAGTCCCTGATGGCAACTGCCAATTTGCTGCTATTTCTGATCAACTGGCCACCATTGGAATTTTCCGTTCTGAAGCAACATTGCGTGAAGAAATAGTGGCTAACCTAACATTACATCCATATGGAGTGGATGGGACACCCCTATCAGAATATGTTGATGTGACATGGGATGAATATTTACAGAGGATGGCACAACATGGCACATATGGAGACCACCTGACTCTGCAGAGAACATCTCAGATATTCCATGTTCAATTTCTTATTGTGTCGACTCTTGGTTTGGATGCCACTTCTTTGATTTCACCATCTGGTCATTACTCTGAAAGCTTGCCTGTTTTGACACTTGGACATTTTGCTGAGGGACAGGGGGAGCATTATGTTAGTTTAGATGGATTTATTCACTCATATATTTAGGCCATTCAGGAGGCAGAGATGCAGAAAGTGCCCCAACCTGGACCTCTGTCTGACACTGACCTTGGATCTCAGTGTGATGCCAACCCTCCCACTATATCTGATGCACATGGCTTTCTGTTTCAAACTGAACCCGAGTTTCAACAAAATTCTGATCAGTCTATAGCTAACCATTTAGTTGACATGGTTGAGGATATTGGAAGTGAGCAAAGAGGTCAATACCTACCTCCTTGAAATCTTTTCAAGAATTATTAATTTTGCTCTCATTCAAGATATGTCCATGCTGGGGACATTCAATCAGGTCTCACAATCATTCAAAGCACTTTCTGAACCATTTTATCCCAACCTCTATATAAGAGAAACACTTGCGGAAAGCCTAGAACTGGAGAAAGAAAATGTCTGTTCCATTAGCATTATAAAGCTCTACAAGGCTGCTGGACGCAACAGCGGTCTAAGCACTCGAATAAAGTAGTTGTTTTGCAAGAATAGCCGATGGATGAAAGCCTGGCTAGTTCTCAGTCATCTAACCCTTGGACAGTACAAAGTTAAGGACATCTACTGGAAGAAGTAATGTCAGCTTTATGTTAATATTTGCTCTATCATCAACTGTCTTCAAAGTTATTTTACATTTACAAATGAGTGAAAGTTAATTTTTGTTTGAGAAGGAACAGTTGTAATTTTATTTTTATTGTTCATGTTCTATGTACATTATATTGCAGTTCAGAGTTTTTGGATTGGAAATATATAAAAGTGCTTGTCCTAGAAAAAAAACATGGTGAATTCATTTATTCCTTAAGCAATGAGACACTGATTTAATAGTATAAAGTGCACATGGTATACATATTTATATACAAAAATATCTATGTGGTTAAAGAGGGAAAAGTACACAATGGAGAAAAGAGAGTACACATCTTGTATGAATAAATATGACAACTAGACCATTCATTATACCCATTTTGATTAGCAAACTGCACAAAAAATGCTAAAAATTATTTTATTTCCAAAAGCTGCAGTCATATTTATGTATTATTATATTATCGGCACCAGTTATTACATTTTCAAAGTATTTTTTAATACTAAACCAATAATGTAATAACCAGCCAATAATGTAATAACTTATTACATTATTGGCAAAAGGTTATTACGTTATTGGCTCACAAGTTTTATTACATTATTGGCAAGTTATTACATTATTGGTTTTATTACATTTGAAATGGCCTAATTTGTTACATTATTGGCTGTTATTACATTATTGGCCGTTATTACGTTTTGGGTTGCTACACACGTCTCTGCCTGCTACTTTGTGGATGAGCCTCTAGGCCCGCGAGGTCACACTTTATTTTTGCTTGTTATGTCTTTAACAGGACACGCTCTGTTAAAGTTCACTGGCACGTCTACAAGATGTCAGAAGAATCATCAGAAGAAATCCAGCGACTAGCAAGTTTCTGCAAAGAAGACCTTGGACATTTAAACAACTGGACAATTTTACACTGAGTTCCATTTCATTGGTTTCATCTTTACACTGCAGTGACAAGGTCAGATATCAAGGTCACATTTTACTGGAAATTTTTGGAGCTAAATAAAACACCTGAATCTAATTTTGTCACATTTTTTTTACTAAGCAAAAAATATGAAAAAGGTTTCTTTCAGTATTCTTCATAGAGGGCTTTTTGTAAACTAAAATGGGCAACAGAAGCCTATTAGTAGTAAACTAATAGTATACTAATACGAGTTTACTTAAAGTTTATTACAACTTAAAGTTTTATTAGGAGTATACTTAAAGTTTTATTACGAGTATACTTAAAGTTTATTACGAGTATACTTAAAGTTTATTACAAGTACTCAAAAGTATACTACAGAGATACTCAAAAGTATACTACAGAGATACTCAAAAGTATACTACAGAGATACTCAAAAGTATACTACAAGTATACTCAAAACCACACTAAAAGTATACTCAAAAGTATACTACACGTATACTTAAAGTGGGCTAATTTAGTCCCAAGGAGTATATTTCTTAGTAAACTATTTGGTGACTGAAAGTATACTTGAGGAAATGCACTTTTCTATACTTAAGTATACTTAATAAAATATACTTGAAGTATACTTCTTTTTGGTAAGGGGAAGTTGAGAAATATATACAGTAAGTTTTCCCAAAATTGTCAAGAAAAGACAAATAGATGCTGAAGGTAGAAGATTTAACCAATGTTGGGAAGCCAAATACCTGTTGGTGTTGCTAAAAGAAAAACCAGTCAGCCTTCTGTGCTTTGAGGCTCTGTGAAGGAATACACTTTACGCCGGCACTTAGAGCTAACTATGCTACTGTTAGCCTCAAGGGAAAACATCAGCTTGTCAAAGAATTAAGAGTGCAATTTCAGAATATTGTGAAGATGTTGCTTGAAATGCAAGGTGTTTTTCAATGGGAACATTTTAGAAGCTGTGTACGCTCAAGGTGTGTGAGCAGGTACGTCCCAACCAAATGCTGCTGGCATTAAGCAGCATCAGTTTGTAAAGAAACACCATCGCAGAGCGAGTGACTGAACTGGCTTTTTATTTCTATAGCGCCAAATTAGCTACCATATTTGCCCGAATATAGGACGACCCTGATTATAAGACGACCCCCATTTTTCAAGACTAATTTTCAGAAAAAAGAATAAATTCACTTTATAAAGAAACTATTTTTAATTAAATTTTGAGAAAATAATTTATATGATACCTTAATTATAGACTGCTTTAATATTTGCATATTAATCAGACAGGAATTAAAGTTCTATGTGACAACATATTTCGGTCAATTGGGGAAAAAAAAGAGAGAAAAGAAGATCTCTCTTCCTCAGTCTGGCTGTGTGGGCCCTCCCTCCTCCCTTCCTTCATCTCTCTCTCACTCAGTGCGTTTACATGCACATCTAAACACATAAAGATGGACTCAGGTGTTTTCAGACACATTGACTGGGGCTGTGGTTGACACTGAACTCTCTTGAACTGGTGTATACGTATACATTTGAAGAATATCACAACTGTTGTGTATTCATATGCTGTTTGTTGCTGTTGTATCTTTTCTTCCCGTTTTGTTTGCCTGTTTGTTTGTGCTTTATTTACAGGTCTAGAAGTGGACTCTTCACGTCTCTTGTTCTCTTCTTTTTCTGTTTACTTTCTCCCCCATCCCTCTTTCTGTACCCTTCCCTTCACTTTCAGGCTCCGTGTCCAATCAACCATAAAAATATTCTAATAAAGATTTTGGGGGTTATATTTAAACAAAAATCAGGAGGAGTTTTATAGCAGTGGCTGTAACCTCTCACCTGAAACAGCAACACTGTTGGGCTTGTTTTTGGCACTCAGACATTATTCTGTTTGCTCCACAGCCGGACAGGACACGGGGTTAAAAAAAAAAAAAATACATGCACATCTAAGTCGAGCTAGATCAGTCTAGGTCAATCTTATGTTAATAAACTGGGAGCCTTTATCCTAGTTTACACATCTGTTAGAAAACCAAACTCTTAAATGAAGTTCGCTCCACTCCGCTACGATAGGGGGCGACATGCGCCCTTTCCTGTCGGTCTTCTGCCGGTTGTTTTCTTAGCGTTTAAAAACTCTTGTTTTAAACGCTTCTATCGGTCACAAATTTGATCGGGCGTCTTCGTGTACCAAGCGCTGGCAAGCTGTCCGTTTGTTTTTGCTGCTATCGTCTTTTACCGCTACTGATTTGTTTGTATTCCCACTTCCGCTGTGTCGTCACTCTCGGAGGAGGAGCGCCCAGACAGCATTAGCTCGACTAAGGTGTTTACATGGAGGAGGAAGTCGAGCTCCAACTGCATTATCTGGGTGCTTTAGCTCGATTAGATCCAGTTCGACTTCAGCCGGACTAACGTGTTTACATGCAGTTGAAAAAACCGACTTAAGTCGATTTAAGGCAATAATTCGGTTGTCTAGACTGCATGTAAACGAACTGACTGATTTTTTTCACCTGTCAACAAGTGATTGTAGCATCCAGTTTATCTGTAATGGATTAAATCTGCCTCAAAATGATTTTATTTCTCTCCTGTTTATTTCCTTATCCATGTCACAGCATCCAGGACTCTGTCATCGTGTTTTAGTAAAACTACTTTTGGGGTATTTAGTATTTAATATGAGTCTCTGAAAACAACTGTAACCCTCTGATAAAGTCACTGACAGATCAATGTGTTTTTAGTGTTGATATTTGATTTGTTGAATTTGAAGCTGTCAGTTTTGGGAAAGGCGCGCGCGCTCCCGTTCACTTTATTATAATGAGAGGTGCGAGCCCCGCAGAGTTTACAGGACGGACATGTGATTAGATAACGGGACCTTCGGCCCTCAGTCAAAGACAGGAGGAGTGAGTGGAGAAAAAAAACCAACGAGCCTCTCAGACTGTCAAAAATCGAGTTAAGCTGAGGGGTTTTTACACCAACCTTTTTTTTTCCAAATGCGCATCACGCAGGATGAAAGATGATAACCTGACCCAGTGTCTGTGGGCTCACTGATCTGGTTTTATGGACTGGTCAGATCAAAGTATGAATTTAAAAAGTCTGGACCAACGCTAGTCCACCAGGAAACACTCGGGTTCATCAGAGCCAGTCTGGTTAACACAGAGCTGCAGTGATCGCCTGTCCCCCCGCCTCCTCCTCCTCTTCCTCCTCCAAGCCAAACCAACTCCGAACCACACACTAGTTCGGTCCATTTCAGGAGGCCCTGGTCTTGAGCTTGTCGCGGGCTGCAGTACAGCATCTTCTCATGGGCACCGCGCGTCTGCTCAGATACGTGCGGCGCACACTACACCTGGCCCTGGTCCAGGTGCGCGTCTCCTTAGTCGCTCTGTGTGATTGCCGGGCAGAGAGCGCGAACAGAGGACAGTCAGACAGTTACCCAATCAGGATTTTCCTTCAGCCCGAGCACAGATAATAGCGTGTTTCACTCGGACGATGCTCGTATTTGGAAAATATGCATTATCCGTGCCGATAGTGAGTAAGTAAGTAAGTAAAGTTTATTTATATAGCACCTTTCACAGAAAAAATCACAAAGTGCTTCACAGAAAACGGAATCAAACATGATAAAAACAAATAAAATTAATAAAACAAACAAAATATCATTACAAATCAAAATCATTAAACAACAACAAGAGGACACAAAAGAGTTATTTAAAAGCAGTTTTGAATAATTGGGTCTTCAACTGCTTTTTAAAGGAGTCCAGACTGTCTATACAGCGTAAAACTAAAGGAAGTTAATTCCAAAGTCGCGGTGCAACAGACTGGAAGGAGCGATCACCTGGACTTTTAAATCTGGTCCTTGGAACTGTTAAGAGATTCTGGTCTGTGGACATGAGGACTCGGGTTGGAGCGTACGGCTTTATCAGTTCAGTAACATAAAGAGGAGCTTGACCATGTAGGGCCCTGAAAGTTAGAGTCAGGATTTTAAAATGAACTCTACATTTAACAGGTAACCAGTGCAGAGACCTCAGAATAGGAGTGATGTGATCTTTTCTGTTTGCTCCAGTGAGGAGCCTCTTTGCAGAGTTCTGGACCAGCTGAAGACCATAAAGGGCTTTTTGGTTCAAACATGTGAAAAGTGTGTTACAGTAATCTAGACGGGAGGAGATAAAAGCATGAAGAACCATTTCCAGTTCAGGTTTTGACACCAACTTTCTCAGTTTGGAAATATTTCTCAGATGATAAAAACAGTTTCTGACCAGCTGTTTTGAGTGACCTTCAAGAGACATTGATTGGTTAAAAATAACACCCAGATTCCTCAGGTCAGGTCGATACTCGTCTGAAACGGGTATCCGGCTCATCACTACTATTTACATCTGTAACCTGATGATTATTTGAAACTTTCCTTATGACTCACACAGAAATGTCTGCATAATAAATAGAAAAATATGTATGTTTTACAAAATGGCAGCATATGTTCTTCATAAACCCATTACATTGTACTACCCTGCATTGTGCAAGACACTCATGCTGGGAACCTCATGGAAAACCTTTTCCATCTTTGGTATGTAGAACATGTTGCACACAAGTTAAACTGTAGTCTTACATAACCAGAGAACATGTGTCCACCATCTTTCTGTTCGTTTGAGATGAGCTCATTCCTAAAGAGCTCTACAACATTTCCACCCAGTGTAAGACTGTTTCAGGTTACACTGTAGTGCAAGATAGCTTCCCGTGACTGATCCTGCTGGCAGGACGTTCCTTATGTAGTGACTTCTAACTTTGACAAACACTGACATATGTTGCTTTGATTTCCATCAATAAAACTCAATGTTTTAAATGTTATATTTCCAAGTATTTTAGTGAGGGACCTTTAAAGGGTTTAAAAGGCTTCTTTAGCCCTGCTGCATAATTTCTAAATGCACTGGAAGAACAGCAGAACCTTGTCTCTGATTGGGTTATAGGTCCATCAACCTAATGCAGCTTTAAGATTTCAGCATTTGGCAGCTGTTATTATTCCTACAGGTCTTTTCCTGGAGAGACATACAGTATGAGGTTGTACATTTCTACAGTTTAAATTATTCTCATTGGGAGGAGCAGTGATTCCCAACTAGTGGGTCACAGCCCAAAATTGGATTGCAGATTCATTGTCAGTGGCCCTTTACTTGGGATTTAAACAGGCCTGGACGATAATTCAATATCAATATATATCTATCGATAGACGGGAGGCTCGATAGAAAAAAAAAATGGGTCGATAAATAGTTCAATAAAAAAAGTTTCCCGTCTTTTTTCATTTCATCCAACCGGGTAACGTGACACTAGAGTCATTACTTACTCCTAACCAATCAGAAGCACAGACCCAGGCTTCCCCGTCACTAAGCTCCTCCCCTCTAGACCAAAACAGAGCAGGTAACTTACATTTGAGCTCACGGTGAAGGAAACTGTTCCGAAAATAGTTTCAGTAGTTCAACCGCAAATGTCTGACAAAAAGGAATAACATAAAATGACCAGGGCTGCACTTATAATATATTTTCTACATGTTTTATTATTTTCAATAATATCAATTATCGATCAATATGAATTTTTTTTTATCGATAGGCTTTTTTTCTATATCGTCCAGGCCTAGATTTAAATGTCATCTATTCATGTTCTGTAACAGCAGGTGGTGATAGTGCCCTGTAATTGCTAGTTCACAGCCATCATTTTAGACCATAGTCCATACGTGTGTGTGGACAATGGCCCTGTCCCAATAGCCACACTGCAGCCTACGGTCTGCCATCAAGTGCACTTAGAAGTGTGTGTAAGGGTTCGAGTGTGTAGTAAACAAGTGTGCAATTAATTGCAGCATTGGGAAAGTGATGATTGCATCATCAACCTGCACCCCAGTGACGTGTCTCTGCAACTTCAAAATGGTGCAACAGGTCGCTGTTTGTGCTGTTTTGCTGCTAAAAATGCTTTTGAAACAGCGACAAGTGATCATTTTGAGGAAAATAAAGCGGAGGAACTGGACGAGACATTTGTTTTGAAGGGGCACTTGAGCCATTCTGCTACCTTCTCGTGGGATTCTAATGCAGCAATGGATTACGGGTAATACCCTTGGCCGAAATCTGCACTGATGCGGACTTTGGCAGAGTGCATAGCGAGGGTGGAAAAGGGGGCAGGGACAAGGACTGGATTCTCCACTCTAGAGAATCAGGACACCCTACGCAGCTCGCGCACCTCCACGGGAACACACAGTTGAGGGGCACAAGGGTGGAAGTGGGAGTATTAAGTAAAGAGTGAGGATCTATAGGAAGATTGCTGAGTGATGTGTCAGCTGACATGTTGACCCGGAGAACTAATTGTGTGAAAAAAAAAATTTAAACAATGAAAGTTTTATTTTAATGCTATTATTTTTCGATTTTATTTTTTATTTCATTTTTTTATTTTACTTTATTTTTAACTGTTTTATTTTTTATTCATTTTGTTTATCTCTGATTTTGCAGTGTATTTCTGTCATACATTATCAGACCTGCCAACCTGTACACAATTTGAGAATAAAAGTCCATTCGGTCCGGACTGAAATTCATGCGTCAGAACTCGAGTCGGTCCAGAGGAAGAGCGCTCTCGGCAACTAAGACAGGAAACTAAAGCGAACTGAGAAGAAGTTGGGGTTTTTTTCGAACTGAGAAGAAGTTTTATGATAAATAGTCACAGACTAGCTGACGGGATTCTCCAAATTCTAAATTGGAGAGTTAACTCTCTTGTGCACCGAGCGACGCGTGCTGTAACAGGAAGCCGCAGGAGGAGGAGACAGAAGGAGGAGGCAATCGAAGCAGTTAGAGTCAAACTAATGAATAGGGAGTTTGTGCAGAGATATATGTGTACACATTTCAATATTCTGTATATGATGGAATAATATACGGATGGATGGGTCAATATAAAGATGGATGAATGGGTTAATAAACAGATGAGAGGATGGATTTCTACAGTTACAGGGCTTGTCCCCCCAGTCTTGCCTCCCCATCCCCGGACTTTTACCTCCCTCTGCTCCATCACATCACCACACACACAGGGCTTTGGGTTACAGGTACATCTCAGGTGTGGAATACCATCTCTCCTGTCCTGTGGAAGCCTGTGGCCCAATTTAAACACTCTCATGACATTCTCACAACACACATCTAGGGTCTTTGGAGTGAGTACACCCAGTGATATCTGGGGGAAGGGGGTCTTGCTGGCCATTCTCTCCTCCGGTGTACGTAGACATTTAGTGTCCAGGGCGGGGGATGGCGTGCTGCCCCCCCACATTTTTTTTAAATGCATCTTACTACAACATGCACCAACACCACATTGGAGCAGGTGGGGGGAGACTTGGGGTCTTCCTACACCCCTGTTCTCTGCTCGCTGCCTGGGGCCTGGAGTGGAGCGGGCCGTCTGGTTGGAGTCTGTGGTGGGGGGCTGCTCGGCGGCTGCGGTGGTCTGCTCATCCCGACACCAGTACAGAAGGGCTCATCTTCTGGGTCTGGGGGCCGGTTTCACCCTTAGGGTGCTGGTCCCTGGTCCTGGGAACATAGATGAGGAGTGAGAGTGGGTGTGTTTGCAGGGATGTGTGTGGGTGCATGAAGGTGGGAATGTGCGATTGTGTCTGTGTGTAACTGTTTATCTGTCAGTCACACACAGACACAATCACACGTTCCCACCTTCCACCCCCTTCAGAGACATGCTAGGCCCTCCTCTGTTGAGACTATCTTCCCCGACTGCGTCTCAGCATTGGGCGGTGCCTTTTGCTGCTGGCGTATTGGGGTGGGTCTGGCGCTGGGTGTGTCTGCCTGCTGGGATCTGGGCCCCCTGGTGCGGTCGGGCCTCGGCTGGGGCCAGTTCGCCCCTGGGTCTTGGGTCTCTGGTTCCAGCTGGATCTGCCCTGGATGGCCGTGCCTGTGAGCCTCTCACCGCAGCCCCCAGGTGCTCTAGTGTGGCAAGTGCTGGGTGACCCATGTGGGATAATCCTCTGTGCTCTCTGGATGGGGGGGGAGTTTGCGGCTGCCCTGGCGATGGTCTTCCTGGGGTGTCCGTTCACTGGGTGGCCTCTGGACATCTGGGGCCCGGACCCCGACCCCGACCTCCATCTGTCAGTTTAATTCCACCTTGGTTTTTTGCCCCTGTGTTCCCTATTTATTGTTCCATGTTTGTGCTGTGTGTGTGTGCGTGCGTGTTTGTTTTCCCTCCCATTTCTCGGGTGTTTCTTCTTGTGTAATTTACCACAGACAGCTGCCCTGTGTTTTACCATTCACCTCCCTCTCTACTTGTTATTTTCGTGTCTTGTTAAATTTGGCTTGCTTTTTAACAAATCTATTAATATCATCTACCTATTTCTTCTTTTTCTACTTTGTCAAGGAAAATACTACTGACATTATTAACTTTTGTATTTCATGTACCTTCTATTATTGGTTTGTCATCCACCAAGCTCCTCCCTACATTCACAACAAATTGTTAAACTGATTATTGATTTCTTGAACATCATAAATGACTTTATTGTCCGTGACAATGTAATTTTGGAGTCGTGGTTTTTTATTTCTCTATTGGTCACTATAATTTTCCATGTAGCTTTTGTGTTATCTTTATTCTTATTCAGTAGTTCACCATAGTAATCTTTTTAGTTTCCTAATGATTGTTATTTTTATTTTTTTTATATTTATCTTATGCTTCAATTGTTTGGGAGTTTAAGAAACTCCTATACACTTGATTCTTTTTTTGCACAAGCATTTTAATTTCTTTAGTCATCCACTAATTAAAATTATTAAATTAATTATATGATTTTATCAGTATTTTCATATAGGATGCATATGCAGCGTTGACATCACTGACAATCTACATCTTTATTCAGTGCCTCCAGGGTTTAAACTGACGTGTCTCTTTTGTAATTTATAGTGATATTTTTCTTAATCCAGTGTACTATATGTGTAAATACTGTAAAATCAGGTAAATGGTCACTGATAACTGTCATCAATATCCCAGTCTTAATGACATCATCCTGTTTATTAGTGAATATATAATCAATGACTGAAGCACTTTGTGATGTTGCTATCCTAGTTGGTTAGTTTATCAGGGGGAATAAACCTAAACTGAACATTAGATTTTAAAAACCAATTGTTCTCTGTCCAGCAGGATTTTGTAAGTTTATAATAAAGTCTCCATACATGATATATTTGGGTCCTGGCTTGTTAAGGGGGGATGGTGGGTCCTAAAGTCAGAAAACCACTAAGTATGACTCATTTTTCCTGTTTTTGTTCAGGGAAAAGGGAGGGATTCCACACTCCCACTTGTGTGTTGCACAACATCTCCTTGATTTATGACACCCCTTTTTTAGAGAAAGCATTTAGAAGATCCCTCATGTTGTTTCGAGGTCTATGAACAGCAACATGGTGTCGGAGAAACAACTGCTCGTGGGTGCCGCTCTTTATCTGGCTGTCCTCATTTCACACGGTGAGTGTGTGCAGACGTATGTTTGTTGGCTATAATGTAACGGTTGTGTTAATGCTTTTTGCTGTAATGATGACCTCCTTCAGCTAAGGGCATAATTGGAGGCAGGGAAGCAGCTCCACACTCTCGACCATACATGGCCTCCATCCAGGCAGCAGAGGGAGACGCTATGAAACATGAATGTGGAGGCTTTGTGATCGCAGACCAGTGGGTGATGACTGCAGTACACTGCCTGCCAAATGGGTGAGGAAACACTCCTCTAACTATTGTGATTGCAGAGAAGAACGGATCTTTAACTGTCGTGCTACGGTAGCTCATTGTTTGTTGGTGTTTTTTCTCTCTGAAGTGGAGATTCACCTTTAAGCCTCTACTATTATTAGGAAACATATGATATATATTTTTTATTGTGGATGTGAAATGGGTAAATGTTTTTGTGCAGCCCAAATGGCAGGAAGATAGTTCTGGGTGTCCATTCTCTGAGTGAACCTGAGGAAACAAAGCAAACCTTTGACATTTTGGAACTTCACAATCACCCTGATTACAGCATGTCAAACTATGATAACGACATAGCTTTGATTAAGGTAATGTTATAATTGTTGTCAATATTCTGGTATGAAATAAGGAGATAAAGTTTTTAAAAATGATTGCATGATGTTTGCAGTTGGACCATCCATTTAATGCCTCTGAAGCTGTGAAAGCAGTGCAGTTCTTACGAGGCGATGGTATGAACCCCAGTCCTGGTTCAGAGGTAGACACGGCTGGCTGGGGATCACTGGACAACCTGGGGTCAAGGCCGGACAAGCTCAGAGAGGTGGTCATCGAAGTGATCAGCCCAGTGAAATGCAAACGCGCTGACTACTTTGGTAGAAAGTTCACCGGAAACATGATCTGTGCACATAAAGTTTGCAATAATGACTGCAGTCATTCACATGGAATGGAAGACAGCTGTGATGTAAGTCCTAGCTCCATCTCTTCACATACAATCAATACATGGAAAGTCTTTACTAGGAAAAGGAAAGCATTTTATTAACTCTCAGGTATCATGGACATTTTTGTCTGTTTGAGTAAATGTTTCCTCTCATATCACGTTGACACAACCCTTTGTAATAAAAGATCTTTTGATAAATTTTGAAATTGAACTTTAAGTTGTTTCAATACATCAATAGAACACTGAAAAAATGACTCCTGCTGTGTCATTAATCTTTAAAGGTCATGTGACCATATTTGAACAACCTGAAGCTTTTACAAAAATGTAAAGAAAGCTTAAAGTTAAGTTTAAAAAATACTAATGTTCAAAAAAGGGACATTTTTATAAAAATATAAAAACAACAAAGCAGTAAAAGTTTAAAAGAACAAATATTTAAAAAGTAAACAACATTTTAAAAAGTAAAAGCAAGCAAAAACCCCCTTTTATTAACCTTCAATATAGGGATGGCCGATATTAAAATGTAATATCAGTAAATATTGGTATCGGTTTTTGTAATGACACACATGATCTTTACATACCATGCACATATTATACATCAAACTGTTCGGCTACTTCTTCTCTCTCCCAAAATTTCAAAATATAGCAAATCTGATGTATAGTTTGAGATATTTTTATTTATTTGGCACACCTTGCATTAAATCCTGTGTTTGTCTTTTTTTTTTTAATGAGGGCTACCACGCTTATATCTGTATCGGTTTATATCGGTATCGGAAATTAAGAGTTCGACAATATATATAGGATATTGGTAAAAAAGCCAATATCGACACAATAACATTTAAAGGTAATAGAGTCAGCTTTGAAAAACAAACCTCATGAGCGTCACACCTGGCGCTGCGAATAACTGCAGCCTTAAACGGGAGCGCGCACAAACTTCTCACTAGTTCATAAGGCAGCCGGAGGCATGATTCCTTAAATAAAAAATACATTTTAATAATACAAAAGGAAATATGGTAAAACAATGCCCTGCGACACACACACACACACACACACACACACACACACAGTGAGTGTTCTCAATGGTTCTCCCCAAAAGGCTGCGATCGATAACAGCAGTGAAGCCGTGTGCGCAGCGCAAGCCACCATTGAGGGACTGTGAGGCGGGCTGAGGTCCAGGAAACACTGGGGAATTTGAGGCCTAAACTCTCGAGACCAGTAACTTACACAGATCGCTTTGCGCTGATTTATAACAGCACCTTTAGCTCTGTGAAACCCTGTAATCCAGCAGAGAGGTTTTCAGCTCCATAAACACTTTCAGAGTACCACCACTATTATGAGAAAAAACATTTAGACCATATGTGTCAAACACAAGGCCCGCGGGCCAAATGTGGCCCGCCACGTCATTTAATGTGGCCCGCGAGAGCTTAAAAGATCTGAGTATTCAAAAATAAATAGGTAAAAAGCGTACTTTGACCAAAAACTACATTTCCCACAATGCATGTCAATTGTGTTACCGCGACTTGATGGCTTACCGCCGCTACAGGGCAGGGTGCACACAAGCAGTAGGCTGGTCCTCATGAGAACCGGATTTCGAACGCGCTTTTGTGAAACAGCGCTGCGCGGTCCAGATGGGAGACCCCTCGAGCTGACGAACTTCACATCCTGTTGCAGCGCAGTGAATGAGTGCTCACATGACCTCTGAAGCTCAGTGGCGGCCCGTCCATAGGGTGCGCTCAGGCGCCACCCCACCAGTCCCAAGAGGAAGAAGAAGAGAAATAGGATCACAAAATATAAAAACTAACACAAAAAACTAACATAAAAATAAAACTAAACGAGCCATCCATTATATATACGATAAGTGCTGTATATAATCTGCATTTAGGTGTAGTTTAGAAAGGTTTTCTTACTATTTTTTACTGGACCGATAGGTCATGTTTCTTTGGGTTCTACTGCGCATGTCTGGACGGGACGCCGTCCCAACATAGCGCATTGTTTTCTGCTCCTGACGCATGCGCACTGGCAATTTTTTCCTGACGCATGCGCACTGAGTGCAAAAAATAGGAGATCGCTCAGGACGCAGGTCTTCAGCGTCCCTGTGTGACATGCGCGCAACGGCAGGAGGCTGGAGTGTTGCTCAGACTGAAACCGGAAGTTCTTGCTCTTTTTTTAATGGAGGGTAGAAAATGGATATTTATTCAAAGAATCCTTCTTTCCTGCTTGTGAAAACAAGCCGAATGATTCAATTTGTCCTGATTTCATCAACTCAATGGTGAGTGACTTCGTTTGTTTGTTTCTTTTCTTAATGACTATGTGTCTGTCACGGATTTTCCCATTCAAAAACCCATAGGCGGAGCTAGCCGTGGCTAGCAGTGCTAAGTCCTGATGAGTGAATTTATACCTTAAATAGCTACATGTGTTTGTTGAGGTGTCTGCCGAATGTTAGAGAAATACATATACTGCTGATTGAATCGTTGGTTTATGTAGTTTAGCCCGTTTTTCATGCGTTCTCTACTTTTCATTAAATTATTATGGCGTTTTAAGGAAGTTTGGTCTGACTGGGTTTGATGGGACATATCAGTGGATGTGACTTTATTTAGTTGTTAATAGGGTTTATGCACGGTCACTTCCTGGTTGCGATAGACTCTGCCCCTCCCTTCCGGTTCAACGCTGTTCCCACAGACTGGACAAAATTGATTTTTTTACCCGTTTTCTTCAAGACCTGCCGCGCATCACGGTAAACGATGTCCACCGGATTTTTGAAAAACACACAGAGACGTCTGTGAGCAAGCGGGTGAAGGACTTTAAGCTGTATATAACCAGCTTTATTCATGAAATTGAAGGTAAGCTAACAGCGTTAGCTCGTAGCTTCCATCATCAAAAAACAGTGAGACAGATCTATATAGCCGTGATCGTGGGCTCCAACTGCTTCTCAACTTTCAACTTTCTCTGGTTTAGCTGTACGTTATCAAACACCAAGTCTTCATTCACCAAAAGAATAGTTGTTCCAGTGAAATAACACACGAACAGCGCCGCGCCTTCTCCTTTTGCCTCCTCCACTCGGCTCTTTACTGTGCTGCAAAGTGTCGACTGCAGACACGGTGTGGTTAGAAATGATCACGTTTTCTCTTCTTAAGTTCACAATCCTTCCTTTTTGTAGTTATTTATTCAGTGGAAATGTGTGGAAACTGACTGATGAATTATATTCAGCTGATGCGGTACACAACGGAACACAGCAGTGTTCAGCTGTCGAGGCTTCCCGTCCGCTGATACTTATATGATGGCTTCATTTCTTAGTGCTATAATATATATATCATACTGTACTATACTATTACTCGTTTTGATTATAAACAATATCTTTAGCTGGAAATGCACTCTAACTCTGGAAATCTTCACGTTTCAAATGGAACCGGAAATGGTCCCACGAGTTAATTTTAAACCGGAAGTTCTACTAAGTACTCTGTGCATAAAGCATTCACTTCATTAGTTGAGCTGATTGTCATGACTTGCTTGGTTAGTGTTTGTTGTCTGAATTATCTGACTGTATTAGTTAGAGGTGGATTTATTTGTTTGTGGTGTCAGTAGAAAGATAATTGTGAATATTAAGTAATGTTTTTGACTTTGCCAGGTTGTTTTTTCCTTGAAACTCCTACAACTTCTGTTGTGACCACATTGTGGTTGTTTATTTTTATTTGTATTTGAATAATATTATTATTCTCCTTATGAAGACTTTGATTTCTTTACTGTTTGATGTGTAGAATTAGACCTAACAGCATCACATTTCTAGAGAACTGGTGGTAGGGATTTTTACCAGCAAAATATTCAGTCAGATGAAAATATTTTGCATCATTCCCTGCCCTAGTGGTGATATGTGATTTTTTTTTTGATGCATCTGAAAACTGACTAGCAAAAATGCGCCCCACCCAAAAAAAATTTCACCAGCCGCCACTGCTGAAGCTAGTGTACACACACGGTAGGACCTCCGACACACACACACTCACAGCATCTCCAATGCGCAAAGCAATGCGCCATTACGCACAGCTCGGCGCGCGCTTTAACACACACACAATCACAGTACGTCCGACCCACGCACGCATCTCACACTTGCCCAGTAGGGGTACAACTGGTCACAATAGATCCGTGATCTGAACAGATCACCCTCTATGGTTCAGGACATGGTTTGCAGTCCAGCTGGCCGTGCTCGCGCGCTTCACTAACTCCTCCCCGACCCGACAGCTCGCGCTCTGAATCTGCTGATAAATAATTCCCCTCTGAGAAAGACGTTCATTTTGTCATCACATATCCAGTTCTCTTTATCAGAATCAGTCATTTTAGTTAACCAGAACAAAATCACTGGTCGATTTTTTATCCATGATGCGTGCGCGTGCGGGGAGCTGCTGATCCTCCATCCCTCCGTCAGCTGATCATCCTCTTCCCTGATGGCAAACCAGATTAACCAATATCTGCCTAAGATAACGTGTTGTTTTAGACTTTTATACGAGCTAATGAACTATATATTAACGGTGCTCAGTCAGGAGGATCAGAACACCTTGATCGTCACACCTCCTCACCTGCTGCAGCTGTCTGACTGCAGTGAGGAAGAAACCGGGTCATCGCTCTGTCAGACCGGAGAGGTGCATAGTAGAAGGCTTTTCAATATTTAATTGGTTTAAATATGTTTAAAAGTTTTATTTAAGCATCAGAATGACCTCATGAGTTAAAGGTTGTTTAATCTAATTTTCCCCAAAAAGTACATAATCTCATTGATTGATTCATTCCTCCTTGAAGTACCTCAACCTACATGTCTGTATGCTGTGTGCACATGAAGCAGAAGTCAAATTCTTTATGCACACAATCATGGCCAATAGAGGTGAATCAGCTTCCTAAAGTTTAGCCAATTATGCACAGGCAGCATCCAATCCACAACACCCACATTTGTTATTGATGCAGCAAATACAGTATCAACATTAGCCATGTGACCATTTCATGGTTTTTTAAAAAATTCTCTCCACTATATTGAGATATTAGATTGCAGACTTATTAATAAACTTTAAACTTTAGATTATGCTATCCTAAAGTATGGGAATAACACTAACACATTACTGTAAAGCACAAAACACATCGGTTCTTGTCCATTCAGGTGCAGGAACTGAGATCTTCAACTGGACCAGGACCCTGGAGGTGTACAGTCGGCACTTTTCCTGTAGATTTTGACAAGAAAAACAAATAAGAAGAATCTTACTGCCTAAACATCATTTAAATAAGCAGCAAAAATGTTTAAATATTAAACAAATGTGCTTTATGTTGTCAGAGAACTAAATAAAATTAAATACAAAGACGGTTGCTACTGTTTTGAAATTCTTGTACTCTCCACATTGTGCTGTTTTCACGTGTCAAATGTATCTTTTTGCTACTATTTTATAGAACATTAGATAATTAATAAAGATACTGATGTAAAACAGCTCCAGTATTAATTAAGATAAATGTTTATTAATGAATGAATGAATGAAAAGTTTATTTCAGTCAATACACAAATGTCTTTGCACAAGAAAATTCAGCTTCAATACTTAAAACGTAAACAAAAACAATGACTGAAAATGGTTTGGCTGAAGTGAAACACTTTTTTAACAACTTCATGCAACTAGCATACACCATTTTACAATTAATCAAAATGAGAGAAAAAAAAAGTTGATATAAATTATTTTGCTAATTAAATTATAGTTGTCACATTTTACCAAATCAATTATATCTGAGGACAGTTGTACATAAGAGTTAATATATATTTTAATTCTAGTGCGCATAATTGTTAATTACATTTGATTTAAACTTTTTTTTTAAATGCATTTACAGATACGGAGTTTTTTAATGTATTATCCAGATTATTCCATAAATCTACTCCTCTGACTGAGACACATCTACCTTTTGTATTTGTTCTGAATTTATTTTTCTGATAAACATGGGTTCCTCTAAGGTTATAGCTAGTGTCTCGGAGTTGAAACCGGTCTTGACTGCATTCTGGAAGTTTATGATTATGGACCTTATACATGACAATGGCTGTGCTGAGATCAATTAAATCAGAGTTTTAATAATTTTGATTTAATGAACAGAGGATTTGTTGGGGCATAATAGTTTGCATAGTTGATTATTCTGACTGCTTTTTTTTTGCAAATTAAAGATAGATTGTATTGTGCTTTTGTAGTTGTTCCCCCAAAGTTCCACACCACAAGTTAGGTATGGAAGAATGAGGGCATTATATAATAAATGGAGAGATCTTTCGTTTACATCTGCCTTAATTTTACACAATAGACCAATTGTTTTTGATACTTTTGTTTTCACATGATTTATGTGCACTTTCCAGTTTAATTTTTCATCAACATATAGTCCCAAAAATTTTGTATCACTCAATTTCCATTTGGTTGATCTTTAAATTTAGCCGAGTTTTCAATTTTCTTATTTCCAAAAATAATGTATTTTGTTTTATTCACATTCATTGATAATTTATTATAGTCAAACCAAAGTTTTAACAATCCCAGTTCTTTCTCAACTGTTTGTAGTAACTGTTCAATATTTTGTCCAGAGCAGTAGAGGCTGGTGTCGTCAGCAAACAAAATGCACTGCATGTTCTTAATAATTTGGCAAATGTCATTAATGTACAGGATAAATAATTTTGGTCCAAGAACAGAGCCCTGTGGGACTCCGTGAGTTATGATTAGTTTTTCTGAAGTGACATTGTTGATTTGTACATACTATTAGGAGTGAAATGCATTGATATCAGTATGTTTAACACAAGTTTATGTGGTATTTCTGAGTCGATAGCCAAATTTACAAACTGTACTTGAATGCATCATGCAGCCATTACTACATGGTTCTGAGAAGTGCGAATGACGTGATTGCGGTGCTTAATGTGGACAATAAACTACATCAGAGCTACTGAGGAAGTTTACACAACCACAGAGAATCACAATAGGCCAAGAGTTCTGGTTTTAGAATAAGCTGAATGCAAAAGCTGGACAATCAGTGTTGTTAAGTTGAAAATTCTAAGCAGTAAACACATCAAAACACTATAAACAGTACATTTAGAAATAGTGGCTGTTATGAAATGACTTAAATTACCTGTGGATCGATTAAGAGCGAAGCTACGCCTCTCTCCCATGCCAGATTGTTTACTTAGCATGAGCTATTAACAGCCGCAAATTAGCACAATCAAACAGCACAAGAGCGCCATTACCTCAATGTGAAACATTTAAACTAGTTTGTTTTAAGATTAAATGAACATGTACGTTTTTCAAAACAATATGCAAATGTACATTATTTATAAAATAGATGGATATATTTAAACTCACCTGGAAGAGGATGGCTGAGTTCACAGCACTGTGTCTGTCCATGCTTAGTATCAGGGAAAACCAGAGGTTCATTTTACCCTCTGGTGGCAGGAATAAGTATTACACAGATAAACCAATTTAGCTTTAGCATTAGCATCTACAAAAAATGTTTTTGTCTTGCCTTTCAAGGCTGCAAATGTACGTACACAAAAAATAAAAAATAAGGCATTAGCAGTAGCATCTTGCAAAATATTATTTTCTTGCCTTTCAAAGCTCCAAAATGTGAAAGAAAAAAAAACATTAGCTTTAGCATCTCCCAAAATATACTTTTTTGTTTTGCCTTTCAGGACTCCAAGACTACGAACAAAAAAAATACAAAAAATTAGCATTAACGTTAGCAAAATTAGCATTAGCAAACCTGTTTGTCTTTCAGGGCTCCAAGAGTAGAGAGGAAAAAATAATAATCTCACCCTCTGGTGGCGTTATAAAAGCATTACAAGAAAAATAGAAAATGAGCCTAAGTAAAATATTTTTTTTTCCATTTGTCTCTCAGGGCTGCTTAAGTGGAGAGAAGAGAGGGGAAAAAGAGTGTTTTTGGTCTCATTTTTACAACTGTTTCAGTATATTTGAACAGTTGTGAAAATGTTTCAAAAAAATTTTTTTTCATTTGTACTGGTCAGAAAGTCAAGTGGAAAAATATTTTTGAGCAAACTTAGAACATGGGTCAAATTTTAAAGAAAAAACTTTTTTGGCTTGCTACATAGCAAAATAGATGATAGAGAAATGGTGAGAGAACCGTTCCCTGTGGAGCTCCAGTGCTGCAGACGACCACCTCAGACATGCATTTACGCAGCCTCACGTACTGAGGCTTGTTGGTGAGGTAGTCCCTGATCCATGCAGTCAGGCATTCATCCACTCCTGCTGCTCTCAGCTTCTCCTGTAGTAGAGATGGCCGAATTGTGTTAAAAGCACTTGAGAAGTCAAAAAACATAACCCTCACAGCACTTTTAGGTGTCTCCAGATGAGTCAGCACCCGATGCTGCAGATAGATGACAGCGTCATCCACCCCCATGTTGGCCTATAAGCAAACTGTGGTTCAGCTCCCTGGCGTGTGCTGTCTTTGGAACTGGAACCACACAGGAGGTCTTCCAAAGGGTGGGGACCTTCTCCAGACGGAGGCTCAGGCTGAAGATGTGTGTGACCACTTCACAGAGCTGGTCAGCACAGTCTCTGAGCAGTCTGGGGCTGATACAGTCAGGTCCTGCTGCCTTCCTGGTCTTAAGCCGCCTCATTTCTCTCCTCACCTGGTCAGATGTGAAGGAGAGTGGGGAGAAGGAGGGGTGATGTTGCGATGGGGGGTAGATGGTGGAGGGAGGTGTTGGGGGTAGGAGGAGACTGAAGGGGACAGCGGAAATGGGATAGTGTTGGTGTCAACAGGATCTGGGAGGTGTGAGACGGGGGGGGGGGTTGACAAGGGGTGGGGTGGTGGTGGTGGGGGGAGCAGAGGGAGTGGTGTTGGTGTCAAATCTGTTAAAGAACAAGCAGAAATGAAGACGTTTAACAGATCTACACAGAGGGAATTATTACCTTGTAAAGTTTTTTGAAAGTGGACAGTTTGCCCTTAATGCCACAAGAGGGTCATAAATTAAACTGAAGCCTAAGGGTTAAACCAAACATATTTACAGCAACTGCAGTGGAATGAATCATGTTTTCACTCTTGTGCTTCTGTTGTTTTATTTAGTTTGTTGTTTGTTTGTTTCTAGGGTGACTCTGGGGGTCCTCTGCTCTTCAATGGAATGGCAGTTGGCATTACGTCCAATGGGGGAAAGAAGTGTGGTCAAATTAAAAAGCCTGGAATTTACACCATCATCTCCCACTACACTGAGTGGATAGACAGCACTGTGGGGGTTCAGTCGACTGCAGCACCAGAAGAGAGCAGTTAGATAAGTGAGCCAGTATTCCTGCTACAGAAATATAAAACATCAGTCTGTCACTTTCTCTATGCATGCTTCTTAGTGCAGTGGTGTCCAAAGTCCTGGTCAAGGGCCAGTATCCAGCATGTTTTTAATTCCTTCCTTGCTCCAGCACATCTGAATGGTTGAATCAGCTGTTCTGCAGCTCTGCTGAAGATCTTTAATCAGCCACTAGCTGAAATCAGGTGTGTTGAAGAAGAGAAACATCTAAAACATGCAGGATACCAGCCCTGCAGGATCAGGATTGGACAACCCTGTCTTAATGATTTTCACTCTTCATAACAAAGAATAAAATATGACTTGTGTCACTGATGTCATGCTTGTGTTGTTTATTGTGTTAACTTAGCATAAAAGTACATAAATAGAAAACAACAAATAATCAACACAACAGTCAGATGGTTCTCCTCTCTCCACAGAGTAACTGGAGCTCTGACAGAGTGACCATCAGGTTCTTGGTCTCCTCCCTAACTAAGACCCTTCTCCCTGATCACTCCGTTTAGTTGACCAGCAGCTCTAGAATGAGTTCTGCTGGTTTAGAACTTCTTCCACTTCCACATGATGGAGACCACTGAGCTCACTGGAACCTTCAAAGCAGCAGAAATGTTTCTGTAACCTTCACAGATTTGTTCCTGGAGACAATCCTGTCTCTGAGGTCTACAGACGATTCCTCTGACTTCATGCCTGGTTTGTGCTCTGACATGTACTGTCCACTGTGGGACTTTATATAGACAGGGGAGTGTCCTTACACATTAGGTCCAATCAGCTAAATTGACCACAGGTGGATCCAATGAAGCTGCAGAAATATCTGAAGATGATCAGTGGACACAGGATGAACCTGAGCTCAGTTTGAGCTTTATGGTAAAGGATGTGAATCCTGGTGGACATGAGATTTCTGGTTTTTTTTAACAAATTTGCAAAAATCTCATAAAATATTTTTTCACGTTGTTATTATGAGGCGTTGTTTGGAAAAATGGTTTAATTCATTGTGGAATAAGAACAAAACAAGATGTGGAAAAAGCGATGCTCTGTGAAAACTTTCCAGATGTAACTGTTGCCATGGTGACTGACAGACTGCAGTGATTACACTTTTAAAAGATTTGATGCTGCCTGTTTATTGTGTTTGTGTTGTTGTAACCACTACTGGCTGTGAAACAAATTGTCCGCAGGGGATAATAAAGATTCTTGAACTTGGTTTAAAGGATGAAAAAAAAGTTAAAAAATAAAGCTTGATTTTGATGAGCATGTTAATGTGAAGGGACGTTAACGCTAGTATTTTTAAAGGGTTCATTATCATAAGTAGATTATTTACCAGCAGCTTGTTTCTCACAGCTACAAACTGAGTCATAAAATAATCAACCGAAAGAGGATTTATGTGCTTTTTGGCTCAGTTCAGAACAAGCTTAGTGAGAAAGGAACTTCAAGCCCTACATGTAACAATAAGGAAAACGGTTAGAGCTATCCTAACAGCTTCTCACTAGACCCTGTCTTCCTCTGGGTATTTACATTTTCTAGATCCTGAGAACAATTAAACATTTACTCTACACTGAAGAGGAGCTACAGAAGTTCTAGAGTTTCAGAGAGCTTTGGATTGCTCTGTTGTCTCAAATTTCCTGCAGTGATTTCTGGGTTATGTGACTTGGCAATCAATAGGTTTTAATAACGGCTCTTTCTGACATTTAGATGAAAAAAATGTTTTTTTTCTTCCCTTATCTGTTGCACAACTCCCTGTCTCCTCCTTGGACAAACAGCAACAGCCTCATCTTACACAGAAGTTAAAACAAGCTTTATTTCACTAATTTTAACTGAACTGAAAAATGCTTTAATATGTAAGGTAAAATATTATTTATAAAATTCACATTTCTGGTCTAAAATAGATATTAGTTTACAGTTTAGACCAGACTGCTTAAATAAAGGCATCTCAGCCGTGACCATGTGCCATGTGTGTATCTTCAGCGTGGTGGTGTGGACCGGCACTACAGGGACACGACATAGCGCTAGCATGGGACCACTCTTATTGACCACAGTGGTTTCTATATAAAGCTGCAGTCAGGAGCATTTTTCTATGTATCAAAGTTTTATAGATGTTTCAAATGATATTTCAGTTGTAAACTATGATATATGGGTAGAGTTATAAACGTCTGTTATTCTTCTGAAGAAGCTATCTTTTTATTTAAAGGGATACTCCACCGCCAAGTTATTTTTTGTCTGTTGCCATATTCCTCAGAGTTAGATAAGTGGGCAAAAACTATCTGTAAACAGCCCAGCCGTTTTACTGATCCGGCAGTACTCTTTTTGCTTTAGCTTAGCTAAAACACTGTAAGTGAATGGTACCAGATAGCATTGCCAGAAAAAATGTCCATAAAACTCACTGATTGAGTGATAATAATTCGGCCTAGTGACCTCAGTAAACATATCAACTGCAAGGGAAAATAAAAAGTAACACAAAGGAATTACATGTACTATTTTTAACTTGGTACTGCTTTTATGACAAAGAGCAGCTGTAACCCTCCACTGAACGGCGCAGCTCCGGTGAACAGCGCAAGGACATGATGCACGGCCCCAAAGACACCTCCGTAAACATGTATTCACACACGTTGTTTGCAAACCATGCGTCATGTCCTTGCACTGTTCACCGGAGCTGTGCCGTTCAGCGGAGGGTTACAGTCAGCATGTATTTATTTATATCGCTAATATGGACACTAATAGACACAAAATAACCTGACGGTGGAGTATCCCTTTAATATAAACATTTATGTAACCTTTCAAAATAAATTACCATATTTTTATTAATACGAAATAAACAATAATGACTTAAACAGTGACATTTAATTGTGAATCAGTGATCGGAAAATGCTGAGTAATCAAACTCAGGTTGGTTAGCATAAACTTTAGCTCATATGTTGCTTGAAATCCTAAACTAATCAGCACTGTATTATAATCACTGTTTAAAACACATCAACTACAGCAACTTGAGGACAGTCAAATATGAATGTCTCCTCAAAATATATGGAAATTCTTGTTCAGTTCCAGGGCCGGCCCTGGACTGAATGGTGCCCTAGGCGAAAAATGATTTTGGCGCCCCCTACAGCCCAGAACAGAAACAACGTAACTTTTGCAAATTCTAAGTAGTAAGCAATGTACTAAAGTTGGATAAACTTGAACTGATGACATTCATTCATATAATAAGTAGGGGGCACAACAGCATGATAGCCATTTAGTCTTAGCTAACTTGCTAAATGATGGGTCCAGGAAAAATGTTCACAATTTCATGTATATTAATTAAATACCTCTACTTTGGGCCCGTTTTTCCTCCTCTTCCTTTATTCGTTTCCTGAAGGCTGCCCCAGAGGGCTTGCTTTGTCTTTTCATTCTGCCAAGGTGCTATCACTGACAACGTCACAGACTCATCATACATTATCTACAGGTGTTGGGCAAGTTACTTCAAAACTGTAATGCATTATTTATTACTTGTTACTGTCATTTTAAAGTAATCCCTTACATTACAACATTACTGTTTTTTGAATGTAAGGCATTACACTACTTTTGCATTACTTTTAGTTACTCTCACCAAAAATACTGTAAATATGGATTTGACCATAAATGTAGCTCATTACACATCCAGTGGAAGGTGATGTGATGAATACATGGAGATATACAACTATCTGGATATTAACCCATCTATCCATTTATTATCCATCCATCATTTATCATTCATCCATCATTATCCATCCATCATCCATATCTCTCCATATATCCCTACCTATCCATATATTATTCCATCATATCTATATAGAGTATATTTAAATCTATAAACATATCTCTCTGCACAAGCTTCTTATCCATTAGTTTGACTGACTCCTACCTCCACCTCCTGCAGTAGAGGCTGCATGACGCGCTCTTTCCTCTGCTCAGTGGGCGAGAGAGTGAACTCTCCAACTTCTGACGTGATAACAGAGTGACTCTTTATCATGAAACTACCTCTCAGTTCGCTCCCTTCAGTTTACGGAGCAGTGCATGCGCTCATGTGTCTTAACAGGCCTTGGATGCCGTGAGCGCGCACGACTCGGGCCGCGTTTTCCCTCTGGACCGAGTTCCTAACCGAACCATGCATGAGTTTCGGACCGGAAAGAACTGGACTTGTTTCACTGGCTGCAGATTTACTCCTCTCTGCTCTCTCCGACCACATTTTTCGCTGAGTGACGTTTCTCCTTTGAAGAACCCACCGCCTCAATCCGGGTTAAACATGCACTGTATAGACGCACTGACGTTAAAATATTACAGCTTTTTTTCTGTAATGCCTTACATTACTGCGTTACCGAAAAAAGCAATGCATTACAGTAATTAATAACCTTTGGAACTCGTTACTCCCAACACTGATTATCAATAAACAACCGGACGGAGGGATGCGCGCAGCGCGCCTCTCCCCCACCTTACCTGATCACAGCGGCAGCAGCAGGTAGCCATGAGGCGCCACGTTGACTGTTCATGCAGCAAAAGTTGTGCTTTTTTATTTATTTATTTAGTTTATTTATTTATTATGGTACTTACTTTGCTCTTTACATGAGATGAATGGTGTGTTCAGCAGTTTGTCAAAATAAATAAATAAATAAATTTTTTAAAGGGACAATTTGGCGCCCCCTCCAGCAGAGGGCGCCCTAGGCAATAGCCTAATCAGCCTATGCCTAGAACCGGCCCTCTTCAGTTCTCATGTTAAGACAAGTGTAAAACTTTGGTGAAATATTAATGAATTAATGTGCCCATGACATCGTTTTCCGTGTTTTCTGACTTATCTATCATGTTGCAACGTTGAGTTCTTACCTTAAACCTGCCAGAAAGAGCTAAAACCGGCGTCCATCTGTCTCCTAGTACAGCTAGTGAGAAGCTCTTCAAGATTTCAGACCTAGGTTCCAAACCGTTTTTTTCACTCCAGCCCGCTATGAGGTCATAGTGATCCGGACTTGCTTATATGGTAAATTCTCCTCCCACATGCACGTTCACGACACCTGGAGGAGAACGCCAGTGCTGCTGCCGCCATTGACTATAGACCGTGTAGTGTTTGGTTTCAGTTTCGTTTCTCTTTCACGCGACGGCACTGCCCCCTGCTGCAGCAGAAGTGCCAGGCTGCCAAATAAGGAGAAACCCAGCAGAACCGGAAGGCGGCGCATTCTTCTGATCTCTGAGTTGCTCGTTAGGAAATAATTACAGCGTATTTTGAGTTATAATGGTGCAACGCTGATCTAGAGGCATCAAAGATTACACCTGTTTATAAAGTGATTTAAATATGGAGTCATGGGCACTTTAAGTATTAATGAATAAAATATTAAAGTGATTACTGTTATGTGACTCGATCAGAGTAAGGCTGGGCGATATGGCCAAAATCTCATATCATGATTAAAGCAGCTAGATGGATTATTTCAGCAAGAGAGCAGCTTTTGAATCCAACGTACACACGGCTCCTCCTCCCAAAACACTTTGACATGCGCGTGCACAGTGGGTGCACTGCACGCTGCAGCGCCAAACTGACACCCCCCTGCGTACTTAGTGTGGAAACACATGGTGCAAGACAACTGGAGAAAAGCGGCTGTGTGAATTTGTTTGAGAGGTGTCTGCCAACTCAGCTATAAGGACATTTAGTTTTACGCACCACAAGGCTTTTACTTTCCAAGTTAAACGAAAACACTCAGCAGTGTGCAATTCTCCAATATACCAGATATACTGGTAGAGTTTCAGGGTGTTGTATCACGATGTTCAGGCTTGGCATGACAATTTTTAGTTCAGCTGTTCCTGATTTAGTTAATGATGTAATTTCATGAAGGAAAGGCCAATATAAAAGAATGTTAAAAATAAAAAATAACAAAACTTGTTGTTTTAATATAAAAAGTTAATTTCCTTTGATGTATGGTCTTGGTCTTGTCTCGGCCTCGAATTCTAAATGTCTTGGTCTCAGTTCTCTCTGATCTTGGCAATGTCTTGGTCTTGGGTGGTGTGGTCTTGACTACAACACTAATCATAAGGCCTTGAGGGCCATGAAAGGTCACCTTTTCTGGATTTGAAAATGTCCTTGAGGAACTGGGTCATCTGGATCCTCATCTTCATCAGATATGTCATCTTCTTCAGGTTCATATTGAACATCATCCTCTTCCTGAGAAACATCCTCAGTCTCACTTGGCTCTCTGTCCTCAATATCACTGTCATGACCAAAGATATGATCAACAGCCTCATGAACAGTAAATCTCTTGCTCATGTTGACTACTACAGAATGAGACTGACTTCACCCAAACCCTATTTATTGAATCCCCACAGTTTTAGCCCAATTTGCAAATTCCTGCACCTGACCAGGACGTCTCACACGTAAACCAGTTTAACACAATAGGGAAAGACAACATCAACAACTTCTCAGGGGGGAAAAGGAGAGTGATTCACAAGGAATTTCAACTTGTTAACAACATTTCAAAGCCTGCAGTTTAAAGTGATGCATGAAACAGCCAGTATTTTCTACTGGGTCAAATTTGAACCATGACACCACAAAGGTTACTTTTTTTTTTAAAGGGGTGGTTTTGTCAGAATCCTTTTTTTTCAGGTTTTCATAGTTTCTAATAGGTCCCGCTGAGCCTGTCATGTAGGCCAAACATGAAAACTCTCGGTTCCCTGGTTATTAAGAAAAAACAGAATTTGTAAGAAATTAAACTTAAAAATGCGGATGTGCATTTGTGCACAGTTTGACGTCACAACGTGTATTGGCTGAGATGGTAACGCCTTTCGGTCCGCCCAACTGCTAGCTTTTGTTTTTGTTGAAAATTCAACATGGCAGAACGCAGACGCAGTGTTGCCAACTCGGCGATATACCTGGCTGGCTGGCTGGCTGCCGCCGGTGACGGCCGGTCCCTCTCTCTCTGTTTTTTTTTCCCTCCCTCTCTGTGTGTGTGTGTGTGTTTAAGCCGTGCAGTCAGCACCACGCTGCGCGATCCCCCCTCCTCCTCGGAGGGGAGAGCGGGTGACACAGACAGCAAGAGGATAAAAAGAGGAGGAAAGGTGAGGAAATGAGTGATAGCAGGAAGCAGGCTCCCGCAAAGCTGTTTTTTTTCCCTCAAAGCTAATCTTCAGTAAAGCCTAGTAGCTACTGTTTGTTACCTGGGTGTGTCATATGGAATTCCAATTCCAAGCAATTCCAAGATGGCGGCGTGAGTAGCTGAGCGCCCGCAGCTCTCCCTCTGCTAAACTCCATTCCTTGAGGAATTAATGATTCATTCTTAAATTTTCGAGAGACCTGTTGAACTAATATTGCTTTAAAATACCGGCTGTAACTATGCCTCCTAAGAAACCGATTTCTACTAAAGATCTGCCTAAGGGAAACGATGATGAAGCGGATTCCTCACCTGGTGATCTAACTATGGCGTCGCTTGAGGCTACCTTAAAGAAATTTTTCTCTGAGGCTGAAACTCACTCGAAGGAACGCTTTGATCGACTGGAGAATCAACTTGAGTCTATTAAATCAACTCTTGATAAACATGCGAAAGAGCTTGATTTCCAGAAGAAAGTAACTTCTTCGCTCCAAACTCAGCTGGAACGAGTGGGTGCCGCTACTGCAGGCAATGAGTTGGCTCTCACAAAACTTCATAAGAAGTTGGTGGCGCTTGAGGATCAGAGCAGAAGAAACAATCTCCGGATCATCAACCTCCCTGAGGGAGTCGAGCGGGGGCAAGCTCTGTTTTACCTGGAAGACAATCTCGTGATCTGGTTCCCGGACTTGGCGTCTTCTCCACCCGAGCTGGTTCGAGCGCATCGAGTTGGCCCGGTCGGCGGGTCGACTGGTACATCTCCTCGGACCATGATGGCTTGCCTTCTTCGTGGATCAGATAGAGATTCGATTCTGAAGAATTCCAGAGAATCACAAGTCCTGGTAGCGGGTAAAACTATTCGTTTTGCTGCGGACTACAGCGATGACACTGCCCGGCGCAGACGTCTGTGCTTCCCCATCATGAACCGTGCTCGTGACCTCGGGCTACAAGCCTTTTTGTTTTACCCCGCTAACCTCAAGCTAAAACATGGGACAGATCAGGTCTTTTTCTCCGATCCCGGGGAAGCAGAGAAATACCTCGATTCTTTTGATTCGACTTCTCATAGAGGAGCTACTGGTTGGCATCGGCTAACTATGGGAGCCGGCTGGAGCTGAAAACCGGATCTGATGGTGAGATTTGATGGCGATGAGTTTCTTCTTCATTTTTGGATTTTTGTTATAACTTAGAAAACTCTCTGTGGATTGTCTGATGACGCCTTATCTTATTCTGAATCCTCCTTATTAGAGTATCTCCGTTCCAGCTAATGGTGACTGGCGTTGGAGTTTGACTTTTCGTTTTGTTTTGTTTGGAGGGGGGATTATACCTCCTCCTTGAACCGTCACCTTATCGTGGTGGAGGAGTTTGAGTGCCCTAACGATCCTAGGAGCTATGTTGTCTGGGGCACTTGTGCCCCTGGTAGGGTCACCCATGGCAAATTGGTCCTAGGGGAGGGGTGTGACAAAGAACGGTTCAGAAGACCCTTCATGGAGAAGCAATCTAAGAGTCTGAGTACCCGGCCCGGAGGGTTACCGGGGTCTCACCCTGGAGCCAGGCCTGGGGTTGGGGCCCGTGGACGAGCACCTGGTGGCCGGGCTTTCGCCCATGGGGCCCGGCCGGGCCCAGCCCGAACCGGATACATCGGCTCATCCAACTGTGGGCCCACCACCTGCAGGAGGAGAGTGAAGGGTCCGGTGCATTGTGGATCGGGTGGCAGACCGAGGCGGGAGCTTTGGCGATCCGATCCCCGGATGGGAAAACTGGCTATCGGGACATGGAACGTCACCTCTCTGGCGGGGAAGGAGCTGGAGCTTGTGGAAGAGGCTGAGCGATACCGGCTAGATATAGTCGGGCTCACCTCGACACATAGCGTTGGCTCTGGAACCCGAGTCCTGGAGAGGGGTTGGACACTTTTCTTTGCTGGAGTTGATCCGGGTGAGAGGCGGAGGGCTGGGGTGGGCTTTCTGTTAGCCCCAAGACTCTCTGCCTGTACGTTGGGGTTTACCCCGGGGGACGAAAGGGCAGCTTCCCTACGCCTTCGGGTTGGGGAACGGGTCCTGTCTGTTGTTTGTGCTTATGCACCAAATAGCAGTTCAGAGTACCCACCCTTTTTGGAGTCTCTGGGACGAGTGCTGGATAGCGCTCCTACTGGGGACTCCATAGTCCTGCTGGGGGACTTCAACGCTCACGTGGGCAATGACAGCGTGACCTGGAGGGGCGTGATTGGGAGGAACGGCCCGCCCAATCTGAATCCGAGTGGTGTTCTGTTATTGGACTTCTGTGCAAGTCGCAGTTTGGCCATAACGAACACCATGTTCGAACATAAGGATGCCCATCGGTACACCTGGTACCAGGGCAGCCTAGGTTACAGGTCGATGATTGACTTTATAGTTGTATCATCTGACCTGAGACCGTATGTTTTGGACACTCGGGTGAAGAGAGGAGCGGAGCTGTCAACTGATCACCACCTGGTGGTGAGCTGGATCAGATGGCAGGGGAAGATGCCGCGCAGACCTGGTAGACCCAAACGTATAGTGAGGGTCTGCTGGGAACGCCTGGCAGAAGAGCCTGTCAAGATGGTCTTCAACTCCCACCTCCGGCAGAGCTTCGACCGCGTCCCGAGAGCAGTGGGGGACATTGAGTCCGAATGGGCCTTGTTCCGCTCTGCAATTGTTGAGGCGGCTGTTGCTAGCTGTGGTCGCAAGGTAGCCGGTGCCAGTCGTGGCGGTAACCCCCGTACCCGCTGGTGGACACCAGAGGTTAGGGGAGCCGTCAGGCTGAAGAAGGAGGCCTACAGGGCGTGGCTGGTCTGTGGGTCTCCAGAGGCAGCAGACAGGTACCGGCGGGCCAAGCGAAGTGCAGCAGTGGCAGTTGCCGAGGCAAAATCTCGGGCGTGGGAGGAGTTTGGCGAGGCCATGGAAAAAGACTATCGGTCGGCTCCAAAGAGGTTCTGGCAAACCATCCGGCGCCTCAGGGGAGGAAGGCAGCAACTCGCTCACACTGTTTACAGTGGGGACGGGGAGCTGCTGACGTCAACTGGGGCTATAGTCGGACGGTGGAAGGAATACTTTGAGGAGCTCCTCAATCCCACCGACGCGCATTCCGAGGAGGAACCAGAGCTGGGAGACCTGGGGACGGACTGTCCAATCTCTGGGGCAGAAGTCGCTGAGGTAGTCAAACAACTACGCAGCGGTGGAGCCCCAGGGGTGGATGAGATCCGACCTGGGTATCTCAAGGCGATGGATGTTGTAGGTCTGTCGTGGCTGACACGTCTCTGCAACA